>QFDD01013146.1:0-10940 GCA_006871305.1 Vachellia collinsii
ATTGAATTCGGAAAAGCCCAAATTTGACTCATTTAACATTCAAGTTTTTTAACATGAGTTCTAATTTTGTGTTATTACTTATGAAGAGCATTTCGGCTGCGCCTTGTGATTCATTTAGGTAGGCCAGATCTTGAGATTTAGAGGTAAGTTATTTTCAAGCATATCAAGTTAGAGGAGAGGAGACTTTCTATACCATGATATGAATGATATTATTATCTTATTCGATATTATAGTTATAATTATTTCATAAAAACATTTTTTTAATTAAGAAAATATTAACCGGAACCTTTTAATAATATTGCTTTGCTAGGAAAAAATATTAACGAACTAGCTGGGTGATCATTCAGGCAGTCAGCTCATAAAACATGATTGATATACATTTGATCTCCTAACCTTGTCCAAAGGGGGGGGGGAATCTAGGGCTTGTGTGATTATATTCGCTATTTTCATGTCTTTAGAATAATTTTGTAGAGTAATTTTCTAGAAAAAGTTTTTTTAAAAAAAAAATCTGTTTGAATCGTTATTTTGAAAAGCATATTCACAGTGCTGCAGTGAAGGGTGACAGAATAGTTAGAGCTTTTTTATCTAAAACCTAGAAACAATATAATAAAATACTAAATTGCTATAAAGGGGAAAGTATATACCATAATACTAAATTAAAAAATCGTTCTTCCAAAGAACGATTTTGAAGTTATAAAGCAATCATTCCTGCAAAGAACAAGTTTTGGTCCGACAAAAGTAACAAATTGTTCTTTGCAGTTCCCCACGGGAATGATTTCAGCTTAATGTGACTTTTGTTTTTATCTGATATATTCTTCCATCCACTCCCTCCTCTTTCCCAAAGCATAATAATGCTATAAATAAAGAAGAAAAATACACAAATGTTATTAATCATTTGAATTAAATTAAATTAAAAATCATCACTAAATAATTGGAGAAAATATTAATTAATTCCCAGATTCTTTTTATAAGAAGCAACTACTCATATCACTTAAAAAATTGATGGTTAAAATTGGTTAAAAATCAAATTAATCATATTTTAAAATTCAACAAATTTTCAATTTTATTCTTATTTGATATCAACTATAACATATAAGAGTAAAGTTAACTTATAATACTAAAAAGATATTTCCTCTCTGTTTTATAAACATGCACAATGGTGTATATTAATTATAATTGAAAATAACTAATGATTTATATGAAAAATTTTATAAGATAACTTATGAATAATACTAAAAAGATATTTCCTCTCTGTTTTATAAACATGCACAATGGTGTATATTAATTATAATTGAAAATAACTAATGATTTTCAATTTTAACTACTATACACCTTATCCTGTCTCATTAGTTATTTTCAATTTTAATTAATATATACCTTATCCTATCACTATTTGTATTATCATGTATTTGATACTTCCTACAACCACGAAATCATGATTTTTATTTAAATTTAAATGATTAATAACGTTTTTGTATTTTTTCTTTCTTTATTTGTAGCATTATTATGCATTGGGAATGGGAAGGAGGAGGAAGTGGTGGGAAGAATATTTTATATGAAGATAAAAGTCACATCAACTTGAAATCCTTTATAAGAGGAATAATTTCTAAAATCATTGACGTAAAGAATGATTTCGGGCTTTTATCAAACTAAAACCCTCTTTGGTTGATTGTTTTTTTTAAGGAAGATTACATGAGGCCACATGGGTGTTTGGTTTAAAAAAAATGGAGGGAAAGGGAGTTGAGAGATTTTATCCTTCTATCCTCCCCCCCTTCGGCCCCTCCAAAATTGGAGTTTCTCGTGGGGGTGAAAAAATTTTGTTCAATCTTGTCAAAATTGCCCATAATAATTTTTTAATATTTCAGTGCATCCTTCCTACTTCAAAGGCATTTCCCCCCCTTTTCATTCTCTTTCAGCCCTCCTCTTTCAAAATCCACATGCAACTTTAAGCTTCTTTTTTCCCCTTTCCATTTTATTCACACCTATGCTTCATATATATCTAAAAATTATATTACATTAATGTTAGTGCTATATATTTTATTCTCTAATGTATGGAGGGTTTTATCATATAATTGGGCGGTCTTTTTTACTCTAACTCAATTTTATAATGATGTATCATATTTTAGATAGATAAAAGTTTTTAAAAATAAATATTAAAATTAATAAACTGATATTTTATAATTAATAAATATCTTATCATATATATAAGTGCGATAATAAGTTCTTAAGATTCAAAAATAAGAAAAGAATTTTAGTATAAATATTATAAAAAGAAGAGGAAAGAAATATAAATAAAATGATAAGGCGAATATTTATCAACTTTTAATTAACTCCTTTCCCCTCCATTGCTAAATCAAAAAGAAACTTCTCCTTCCCTACCCTTCTTTCCAATCAAATAAAATTTATAATCTCTCCTTCCCTTCCTTAACCTTCCTTTAATTAAAATCAGTTCACCTGTCATCTATGAAACCAAACAAAGGCCAAAACTTGTTCTTGGGCAACTTTATATTTGAGTATAGTACTTTCGATTTTATAGGATTTTGGTGTTTTATTTTACTTATTATAGTTTTTAGATAAAAGAGCCTATGAACGAACGATTCTATCAAACTTGTATCATCAAGAATGTATATCCTCTGGTAACATTTTTCGGAGAGTTTCGATCGCCAGGCTTGGAGGTTTGTCAATGGCTGTTGCTGGGATTGGGATAGGCGTTGGCGCAGCCGCAACTCTTGCTGCTCCTGTTTTGCAACAACTGATTAAAAAATACAATGCAGACAAAAATTCCCTTGCACTTGCTGAATTGCATGAGTTGCTAGAGGACAGAACGCAGGCGCTAATTGCTTTACAAAGGGACAAGTGCGACCTAGTTTCGAAGAACAGCGAGCAGAAGGAGCCGACTTATGTTTACCAGCATTGGGACGTGGGAGTGTGGAAAATAATCAATAAACAGGTGAATCCCTTGAGGGCAGAATATGATGGGGAAGAGCAAAAGGACGGGAACCGGCGTCGTTTGATTGGAATACGACGTTACTTTAGTAAAGAACGAGGGCGTCTTAAACGAAAGATCCAAAGGGCACTGGATAATGTAATGGAATGTCTTGACAAATGTCCAGCTCCAGCGGATATTCTAAAAGATAAGCAGCCAGAGCGGGTCATAGAGGAAATTGATGTTCCATTAGTTGGGGAGTATCCGACTCTTAAGAAAGCCTTGACAGGCATTCTCACTAAACTGCTGAGTGTTAATGGAGTGAAATGCGTGGCACTCTGGGGACAAAAAGGGACGGGGAAAACAACAATAATACAAAGCCTCAATAACTACTTGTACGGTAGTTTTGACTTTGATACGGTGATTTTCATCAAAGTGCCGGATGTTAAGCAGACTGATGAGCCTACTGATGAATGCCGTGACATCCTGCAGAAAATTGCAGAGCGAATGAAGGTAAAGGTGGACAACCAAGGTGATGAAGATGAAGTTGCCAGAAGAATACAAAGAGAGCTCAAGAACAAAAGATATCTGCTGATTTTAGATAACGTGAGGTATGCACTCGCACTCGATAGGATCTGGGCAAAGTTGGATATTTCAAACCACAAGAAGGATAGTAAGGTGGTAATAGCCACTAATTATCCTCTTGCCTGGAAGGCAAATTGTGTTAAAGGTCAAGTCAAGCTCGACGTGTTAGCCACAGAATTAGAAGCATGGAAAATGTTTCGAGTCATTGTTGGAGACGATCTTTTACAAGACATACCAAACGCTCAACAGATATGTGAGAGGTTCTGCTCTCGTCTTCCCTTCCTTATACATTCTATTGCAAGGTCTTTCAGATATCAAGAGGATCCCCCTGATTGGCAGTGGGCTTTGAGTAGATGGACGCCTTGGACTCAAGTTGGAGTCGATGGTTTCAAAGAGTTGTACTCGAATTTGAAAATTTGTTATCAGCTGTTGCGTCGAAGTCAACAAAAATGCTTCCTTTATGCTTCACTATATCCTGCAAACGCCAAGATTCGCACAGATCACTTTGTAGAGTGTTGCATAGTTCAGGGCTTTCTGGACGATGTCGATGCAAATATAAGGTACAGTGAAAAGCGCAGCAGAACTATTAGTAGGACATTGAAGCATCTTGTTAATGTTGCATTCTTGGAGGAAGGGGAGGAAGGGGGAAGAAAGAGGTATGTTAAAATGAATGATTTCTATAGGCAATTTGCTTTGCATATATCCAAGGATCCAAATTCGGAATGTGGAATCTATGTTGATCGTGAAGAATATGAGCAAGCCTTACCAACAACACCACGGAACCATACATGTGTTTCTATCGTTGGCAGCAAAAGAAAAAGTCTACCAACAATTCAAAATTGTGGGAGTCTTCAGACACTAATGCTACACAAGAATCTAACGTTGGCTCAAATCCCAGCCAATTATTTTGACACCAAGAGCAATCTTCTGGTGCTAAACTTATATGGGACTCAAATAGCCATACTACCATCTTTGAGAGGTTTAACTAGGCTCAAAGCCTTCTATCTGAATGAATGTTCAGAGTTGGAATTACATTCACATGATGAGATCCAACCACTTCAGCATCTTGAGGTATTTGACATTCGAGGTATTCGGGTAAATTTTGTGCCAAACTTGGAACATTTGAGGTGCCTAAGAATCTCATATACTCCAAGTGTTGATTATCCTACGATTCAAATGCCTCCCAATTTAGAAGAATTGCTCATTGAAGTTGAAAATCAATTCGGACAGCAATGGAGTAACGTTGCTCAACAGATTGGTCAAGTTGCCCATTCAAGAAATATAACTTTAATCCCCAAGCTGAAGTAATTTGGGAGGTGGATTCATCATGAGGTTCACAAGCGATTTGAATATGCATTTTCAATTTTTATTTAATATTTGCTTAGTGCTTCTCATGCTCATAATGATCAATGTTGGTGTCAAAAGTAAAAGACTTCTTTGTTCAAGTGTAATGTTTGATTCAAATGTCTTCTTTTTTGCTTATAGTAGTCTGTACTGAACGTGTAGACGACTTTCGTCATGTTTTGTTATGCTTTTAAATGGTAGTGTATACTGCGAAATGTTTGAAAATTGATATTTTTTTTAATGTTTACCACAGGGAAGTTATTTTGAAAAGGAAGTAAAGATTTTAATTTAGAGGATATAAAGATCAAGGTTTGTTCCAGATAGGAACTAAGAAATTTCGAAAAAAATTGGGATGACACATATCAATGAACTTCAATATGCATAACTTAGATAAAACAATTATGTGTAGGTGGAGATTAAACCAACTAGTCAGAGGCAACTCAAGTGTGTACTTGCTGTTTTTTCTCCTAATATTTTTGTCTATGTGAATAATCACAATAGCAATTATGTATTTGATTTTGATTAGCCTTTGATTAGGACACATGCTCTCAATTTAAGTTAAAAAAATATCTTTTTTTTTAAATAGGGTTAATGCTGACGATCATTTTGATCGTTTAATTGCCGACAAAACTAGTTGGCAAAACAAAAATGCAGACCAACCTATTAAATAATGCAATAAATGAATGTCGTCCACAAGTGAAATTATACAGCATACCGTGAAATAAGGAAAACAAGCTTCTTCTCACTAACATTATTTTCGAGGTTTAGTTCAGAAAAATATTTATTTGCATTTTGGGATTAAATTAAAACCACGAACTGAAAATCATCATATCTGTTTTCTTCCCAGAGACGGGGATTGGGAGGGAGACCACACCAACAAAATTTAATACCAAAATTACCAAAGACTTGGTTTATCGGGCAATGTGTTGTAACAATTTAAGCAAAGATATCAAACTACAACTCTTGAAATGATGTAGCCATTTTAATTACTTAGTAGTAGAGCTTCATCATCATTGTTATTTTTTTTGAATCAATACAAATTAGCATAGCCTTGATGAAACCTTCCATTGCAAATGGGAAAAGAGAAACTAATTAAACACAATAATCTCTTGTTGTTTAAAAGATAGATTTAATACTTAAGATAATGCAAATAATGACGCACAATGTCAAGGTTGATTTCTGAAGAGTTTAAATGTCCGTAGATGTTTAATTAGCAATTTAGCTCACAAAATAGGTAGCAAAGCAAACCTGTAACAAAGCATTTGAATGTTTCTTCAGCAATGAAAGAAATTATTTATTTGGATTTTATTCATTAAAGGATCAAATGCTACATAGTGAGTGTAGAAGATCGAGAAATCGTTGATGAATGAGTTACCTCTCTGCCTTTCTTAATTACCTTCTATTCATACAAATTCATTTTATCCTCACAGGTTTCAACTCTCCTAGTCAGACTATCAATCGGATTAACAGAGAGCGAAATCGGCCACTTCCAAAAGTAGTACTAACCAATGCTACTCAGATATCGTACTTAGCAATTAGATCAAGCAATTAACCAATTACAAAATCTGACAAAAGCTACTCTGAATCAAGAAGTTCACCTCCGAGTCCAATGCTCAAGAAAACCAATCACAGAAATCTAACTAAGAATGGAAGAAACCAAAATCTGTTCCAACAATGAACATAATCTCGTAAATCGTTACAAAACCAAAGTGATCGATATATCACGGAAAGATTGAAGAGTAAATGAACTCGCTTTCAAATCCTAAGCTCAGGCTCGGTCATATCTCATAGGGAAGCAAAGAGGAATTAGCCGGACATGCATGGTGGTGATCAACATCAAAGAACTAAGTTTCGGGCCGCTATTTTGCCATTTTACATTTGCAATTTAGTCCCTCGCAATCGCAAAGCAACCTCTAGCGATTTTCAGCACCCTAAAATTCTGCAATAAATCAAACGAAATAGTGTAATATCTTGGCCTATATTTACTCACAATTATATCAGTTAATTTTAAGAATCACTAGAAAAATCCCACAAAATCATGCAATTAATTCTATTAACCTCGGTATTTATCACACCACCAAAAAAAATCGCATATGCCACTAAGTGTTGTAGGAAAAGAGAAACCACCTAATATAACCATTCCCATTTTGTTTCTTGGAACTAGATGTTTCAGCTATTGGCTGATGGAGTCTTGCGCCTTTTTCATTGAGCCTCTCATTAGTTGAATTCACCCTAGTGATTGAATTTCCTATCGCTCTCTCCCAGTCTATATTCTTTCTGTTTACTGTGATTCTCCAACGTGCCACTGTGTTTAGACTCTCGTCGTTTAAACTGTTATAGTCCAATTTTTTAATGTGAGCTTCCAGATCTGACCCATGTGTCTCTTTCTCTTGTTTATTTAATTCCTTCATAGATGAATGGAGCACGATTGCTCAGGGATGCAAGTCATTTGTGACTAATGCTACTTTCATACTAATTCCTTTTAAGGTTTATCCAACTTTTCCTGCTAGCACCAAGGAAGTCATAAAAGTAGGTGGTTTCACATGTTTTCTTCATACCATATTAGATGAGCACTCGTCACTTGCACTACTCACAGACTTGTTTTAAGCCATTCAATCAAACCAAGCAATGTGTACAGAACCCCGAGAAAATATTGTTCAGACTTCAAACCAGAAACTCCAAACTGGCGCCGTGGTGAAGCCATGAAGAGCATAGGCAAGAGGGAAACAGAATTACATGATTCATTGGCCCATAAAACAAAGGAAAAATGAATGACGTCTGTATAAGAGATTATACGATTAAACATTTTCACGAAATTACGTATTTACATTTAAGTTCTTTGAGACTTTATTATAAATTGCATATGTTCAGTTATCATTATAACCTTTTTTTTTTTTTTACCTCAAACGTCAAACGTGAAGGGTGCTTGGATTTAACTTTAAACCCCAAGTCCTTCCCCTTCACGCCTCACAGATCAGAGCCCTCTCGCCTCAGCCTCCTTCCTTCTCACCTCAGTCCTATTGCCCCTGTTGAAAAATGGGCCAGTCCACCCTTGGTGGATTAGGCCCAACCCATTAATCTGGGTAAAGAGTATAATAATCAAGAGAATGGGGTTAATAAAAGTAAAATTCCCCAAAGTAATTAAATATTATGCAAATTAAAAGGAGGGAACGGTTTGGAAACCGTAAGACATGGTTTTTGAATTTTAAAACAAAAAAAAAACTGCCACCCTTATTTATTAAATAGGGAAAAAAAAGGCAGTGGTCAGATAAGAGGTGTAAGATCCCTTTCTACGAAAAATTTTTTCTCCTCGTTTCCTTTCACGTCAGAGTCTTTCTCCATCTCTAGTGTTACTGCTGTGATACATAACCCTGTCCGGTGTACGTGATTCGGTTCGTATGGGTACCGTGAACATCATATCGACCTCCAGGTATGTTCTAAAACCTTCAGTGGTATCAGAGCATGCGTTAATGATTCTGTGGCAGTGAAATTGTATATAATGGGCTGTGGTATGCGTGTATGCGTTTGGGTTGAGAAGAATGCTGTAGCCTATATTCTGTAGCGTGTAAGTCGTAAGTTTACAATGCTCTCTGATGAAATAAGCATGTTATATGAATGATTTTAACCCGAAAAACTTTCCAAAGGATTTGTTTTAGTGAGAAAAACGTAATATGAGACAGATCTCGATAGCACAGTAGAGGTTTTTTCAAAATGGGTTATTTCAAAACGTAAGATTTAGGCAAAGATATATATCCCATTGCGTAGAGCACGAAAAAACGAGAAAATTGACACCAAGAACGCTGAAAACGAACGTCGGACGGTGGAGAAACGGAGGAGACAAGTTTCGGGTCCGTCGGACCGACCCGCTGATCCAACAGGGTCTGGAGCGACCCGGCTGGAGGAAGACGACGACCGTACAGTGGCGAAACGGCATCGTTTTAGCGTTTTAAAAACAAAAAAAACAAAAGGGGAATTTTTTGAACTTTGGGCTTGGTGGCCCAAATTACAGAATTTCAAAAAAAAAAAAAAGGAGAGGATCGGGTCAGCCCAACCCGATCCAAACAAACTGGGCTAGATCGGGTTGGCCCAACCCGAGCCCAATTAAAAAAAAAAAGGGGCAGCGTAATTTTAAATATATATATATTCAAATGTGCCACGTGGCGCGTGAGGCCACATGGCAAGTCATAAGTGAATTCTGACTGGTCCACCAACAGGGTCTCGGTGCGTGACGACCAACGGGATAGCGCGTGCGACAAACGTCGTCCTCCTTGGCGGCGCGTGTTCTGCACGCGCCGTCACCGAGAGTGGGAGTTAAATGAATTTTTCATTTTTAAGTGTTTTTTCCTCCTCGGGGCGCGTGTAGGCGCGTGAGTGGTCCAAATGAGCTGCGGTTTGTTTCTAAAATTTTGTAAATTCGAGATCTTGAGTTTGATGTATCATTTGCCTATTTCCGTGGCAAATCAGATCTGTTTTAATAAAGATTTCAATGCACTTTGAAGATTATTTGCGTAATTAAATAATTCAAATAATTATTTAATTTTATTTAGGTGACAAAGATGTCAAATTCTTCAAAGAGCACTGAAACGTATGAGTACGGGTCTGTGATTTATGAATACTTAGATGATCAGATTCAAGTAAATGTGCCAGAAGCTGATCTAGAACAGGATCCTGAAGAAGAAGACTTCTTTGAGGAAGAGGATCCTGAAGAATTAATTGAAGAGAATCTCGAACAAAATCCTTTGGAAGCTCAAGTGGAACCTCAAGTGGTTTACACTGACTCTGGACCTAAAAGTGAAATCCCTGATGTGGACGAAGAAGTAAACCAACCATTAACTTCCAAATTAGCCAAAGCCATAGCGTGGCGCGATGCAATCAAATTAAGAAATGTGAAGCAAATAAATGGCGTGATTGCAAAGTATGCTGAATGTGTCAGTGATATGGAAAGCGCTGAGTTCTATGCTAATGTAATGATGGAATATAGAAAAGCAGTCATGGCTTTAGGCAAAGGAAAATATAAATTAACAACTCTTTGGGTGTGGGCATTAGATATGGCAACTCAGTTTATGCTGAAAACGCCCAAACTTAGAAAATTAAGAAAAACCATAATAACTTATTGTTCCAATGTTTAATTGAAGTATGATGTTTCCTTTGTAATTGTTGATAATGTTATGTATTGACATTTTGTATATATAAATGATGTATGTGTTATGCATTCAATGAAGTTAGCATTTCTTTTGATAAGTGGGAGCTTTTAGAAATGAGAATTCTAAAAGCAAAATCATTGAATTTTTTTTAAAATATACTTATAAAAATCCTTGGAAAGAAATAATGATATTGCTAGTGATCATGAGATGGGAGATAAAAACGTTTACTCCTGATCGTGGAAACAGTAATACTATTAATTTCCGACCAAGGATATTATAAGTATAGGACATTGCATAAAAGATAAGGATGTTATATGATATCTAATAAACCTTGTTCGGTTCTCACGTAGAGAATAAAGTTTAATGTGGCATAACTTTGTCTCAGAGCTAAGAATGACCACGAAAAACATAATTGCTGAGCTGAACAAAGGTGACAAACTGAATGGCGACAACTGGGATATATGGCACTGAAAGGTGCAATACATATTAGAGGAACAGGAAGCTGTAAAGCCTCTAACTACTGTCCTACTGGAACCTGAAGCTGGGAATACGTCCCAGCACAGGAGGGACCATGAGGCTTATCAGACCTGGAAGAAAAAGAACAGCATTGCTAGGATCACACTGCTGAGCACTATGGCTGATGATCTCATGTGTGAATATGAGAAGCAAAAGAATGCTCAAGCCATATGGGTCGCGTTGAAAGAAAGGTATGGTGGCATATCCACCACTAAGCTGAGAAGGTTGACAATTAAGTTCGATACCTATAAGCTTAGACCCAACACGCCCATGAAACAACATCTGAGAGATATGGCTAACATGATTAGAGAACTGAAAGAAGCTGGACACATTTTGTCTGATGAACAACAAGTCCAAGCTGTGATCAGATCACTTCCCTCCAGCTGGGAACACATGAAAGTGAATCTCACCCATAATGAAAGTAT
>QFDD01013153.1:0-10149 GCA_006871305.1 Vachellia collinsii
TTTTTTTTTTTTTTGGGGGGGGGGGGTGGTGTGGTGGTATCATGTGTTTAGGGAACAAAAACTACAGGACAATTATTAGGCATTCTCATCTCATACCCAAGAGAATAAAAAGGGTGAACATTTATTTTCATCAATAGCAAAAACATAAATATTTACAACACAATTCCTGTCATGAATCTTCTTATAACAAAGCCCTATCACCTACTTCATTGACAAGGGCTCCTCAGCCATCTTCAGCTTCAAAGGTCAAGCCCAAGAAGCAGAATTCACAACAAATTTCTCAGCATGCTTAATATAAAATTGATGAAGGAAAAAAAAGAACGGGAAAAGGGAGTAGATGAGGGCAACAGATAAGAAAAGTAAGATAAAAAGGGCAGGAATCAGTTAAAGTAGTTATGGTGCAAAACAGTAGATAATTCGGTAGGGCAGGTATGCCATTGACAAGCAATACATGAGAAATATTGAAGACAGCCAAATAGGAAACAAAAAAAGATAACATAATATGTTGTTATTACCTTCCTTTTCTTTAATACAAGGTTAAGTGTGTCCTGAAGCTGTCTCTTCTTATGCTTTCTTGCCTTGTCCAAAGCACCATCAGCCTCTGCTATAACCAATGATGCACAGTGACTTAAAAAAGGTAAAAGGCTCAACACAACACTTGATGAATGCTAGTAAATATATTATACGATGCTAGCAAAAAAAAAAAACTCCTTTAGTAACTGTTCGGCCTGATCAGATAAAACATTTAAAAAGAAAAAAAGAAGTGAACGAAACAAGGAAACATCGGGGGAGGGGTGAAAAAACAGAACAAAAAGAACGGAGCCTCCCAAAAAACTGAGCTGCATATCTACCTATGAGTGCTCCATTTCCTTTCTAAACATGACCTAGGACTTCATGCTCAATAGAATCAGCTTATTTTAAGAGATTTTGTGTTGTATGAGATAAGTATGTGAGGAGTTTAGTCTTGTAAAACACAAAGGAGATTAAAATAAGCTCTCCTAAACATATGCTTAGAACAAATTTGACAGAAAATCCGGGTACTTTTGTGTACTAAACCAATTATATCTCCTTTGATCTTAAAACAGAACATGTACATATAGGGTAAAATAACCAGATGTCCATGCTCCATGGAATTTACAAAGTCAAAGGAACATTTATTTTGTGAAGTAAAAGAATCATATCTCCTTGTTTCCATTCACCACATTCATACTCTGATCTTTTGGAACTCTATAAGCGTTAGGTTGAAGCATTTGTTATCTTGCTGATGTAATATTTGTCTACAACTGACTAACTAATTTTCAGTGACATTTTAAAAACATCCCGAGTATTCCAGAGAATTATTAAATCCAATAACTATATACATTAGAAAAGGGGGCAAAAGATCATATAATCCTTCTTCAATGCCATGAGATGCAAAAACCCTGACAAAGTATGACTTACTCATCATTTCCAAGTTCTCAATCTGCTTTTTAAGTTGTTCAGGGTCCTTCTTCAAAATCCCCACTTCCCTCACCTTCTTTCTTTCCTTCTTATTCTGGCCAATAAAAAGAGCCAGTTAAAAAGCCGGAACACAGGATTATTACTCATTTGATAAATCCTTCTAAAACACAAGCGAGAGAAAATAAAAACACAGGAACAGAGGAGATGAGGAAGGGGCAGATCCTAAAGAAAGAAATGTTATAAAGTAAATAAACAAATAGTAAAATAAAATGTCTACTTTAGGACAAAATGAAATATGAAAAAATAAAGTAGCTTCTATTTGCTGAAATAACCAGTTGGATAAAAATTATATGGATTCTCAAATGATTGGTTTGGCAGCCTCATTAACTCTGGTATAAAGCCACCCACATTGCAGAGTCAAAATCACCTTCCAGAGAGGAAATCATGTTATCCATTGGTTGACACTATTAACAATCAATGATCAATCATCCTATACTCAAGCGGAAAAAATAGATATATCAAAGCATTTTTCCTCCTAAAGCTACCTTCACATTCATCTTACACCCCACAGAACAAATAAAACCAGAGAATCACAGCCAGATATGCTCATATGGACCATAAGTCCAGCGCTGCAGAAAACCAAATAAACGTAGACCGCCCTACCACTTTTTCAAACAGAAGCACCCAATCAATTATTGGTTCTAGCGGATTTAAATGAAAATAGGTATGCATACGAAGCATAGACGCAGATGGTTCTACAGAATTTGTTCTCCACGCAGAAAGATGGCAATCAAAATGACAAATGCTCAAAAGAACAAACCAGAGAAACAATTAGGCATGAGCACGACAATCTAAACACGAGAGATAAACAACCAAAAACAGAAGATGAGCAGGAGAATGAAAACCAAGGAAAAGGAGTAGCTCATAAAAGTAAATACCCTTTTCAATTCCTTCTTACGAAGCTCCTTGCGGTAGGCATCGGTGGGGTTCATGACCTTGCCTCCCTTCGTCGTCTTCATTGTGAAGAGAGATGAATGAACCTCTCAAAATGTTCCGATTATTCTTCGTGTTCGCCTCGTAGCTTCTTATTTCAATTCACCAAACCCCTTCTTGGTTTTCTTTTTCGTGCGACTTCTTCTTCTTCTTCTAATCCGATTCCAAAATCGCTGAGCAACACAGAGACAACGTCACAGAGCTAGATGTGAACCATCACCTTGTGGGTGGAATCTAATTTGGGAGACTTGTATGTGTACTGTTTACTCTCCGATAATCGAATAGGCTTCCCGACACTTCCCAAATCCCTTGTCACAGGGACCCCTACCGGCTATCGTCGCTCACTCGCTCTTGATGGGCTTCGGTCTAGGCCCGTTTAAGAAAACAGAATTTAAACAATTTTTTTAAAAAAAATTGACAGATATATATATATATATATATCATTAAAAGCTCAGTATTATCTTTCACCCAAAAAAAAAAAAGCTCAATATTATCATTAACAAAATTATTGATGAAGTCTGAGGAATTTATTTTTTTAGCCAACGAAATTTACGACTTATCCAAAGATTATATATTTTATGTTTATTATTCTGTGATTTAATTGATTGATAAATTTTTGGCCAAAAAAAAATTGATTGATAAATTAATATTAATATTGAATTGATGTCGATGTTGATATTTTTATATTATTATTTGACATTAATTCATTAAGGTATCATTTTAATTATTCAAATTATGTGTTTTTTATTGTGTGCACAAAGAAGGTCTTCAATTTTTAAGAAAGTAGGCTTTCTTCATTTTTATCCAGATTTAATTGATTTATTCCAGATATTCTATATATTTTTAATTTATATAACTTTTACTTTCAATATTTTTAGTATAAAAATATAATATGCAAAATAAAAATAATATATCTAAAAATTTTAGACCAGGAACGCATCTGTCTATTGTATAATATAAAATAACTATTTAATTATTTATAATACATCAGAATCTAGTCATCTTCATCTTTTGCATTGGAACTACATAAAGGGAAACCATCTTAATATGTACAACTAACAGATATATTTACAAAAATTATAAAATAAATAGTTAAAATGGATTAATATCTTATGGTCAAAACAAATATCAAACTACTACATTTTAAACTGTATGGAGTAAAAAAATTTGACAAGTCACACTTACTTTTCAAAATTTGTATAATACATGAGACCTATAAGATGAGTTTTGCCTTGCATATTTTCATCATTAAATTTTTATCTGCAACAGTACATTTCAGTCCACCCCAGTGCTAGCCGCGGGAATATATCCCAAAAGACTAACTTCTCAAGTTGCATATTGATTATTGCCAAATGGCCAACTGGGAACATATTATGAGCAGCTTCAATTATTCTTAATGTAATCATACTGCATCTGGATGATAAAGCTTTAAACTTGGGAACAGTAGAGGTATAAAATGGACGAACTTCTCCAACCTTAATTTAAGGGAAGAAATATAACATCAAGAAGAAAATACCTCGTCTGTGATTTCAACGGTAAGGATCGTTACCTCTCACTAGTTAGGGAGAGGGTTCAATTCCTTGTTGCAGTTCATAGAGAGGCATTCAATATTCAGGGGGCGTAATCCTACCTAAAATTTTTTCACCAGAAAAAAAAAAAAACACACACACACACACACAAGAAGAAGAAGAAGACTTGGGCATAAGAGAACTACTGTACAAGGGTACATCATCCAAAGACTAGGATCCTCCATTAAAAGACACTTTCTATGACTTCTGCCACACACACACACACACACAGAGCTCTCGAGTCTTGACTAACTGAATCATCTGAGCCACACCATGAGAGGGTTTTTCGGCGTATAACCTGAAAATAGAAGCTTTATGGTCCCAAAGACAAATCTAAAGCCGTCATACTAAAATGGCAGCAGTAGCAGATGCCCCTATAAAAAGGAGTCCAAGTGTAATGAAATGCATGTTATAGATACTAGCACATAGGAATTAGGGTACCGCCTTTGTCCCATCCCTGTTTCAGCACCTATAGCTCCCATAACGATCTATATTGTGGATTCAATTTTAAATTAGATTCACAAAACAGATGAACAACTAAGATCACTTTACAAGATCGTATATTTCTAGATAAAGCAGTGAATAGAAGACAAACAAGAAGGATTTAAAGCTTTAAACAAATTGAGATGGTGTTAGTTATCATGGAAGGGAATCAGGGGGCTAACTAGATATACTTTTAATATCAATGATAGTGCTACTAGTTCAACCTCGCTTGAATGAAATATCCTCCATTGAGGAGCCATGAAATTCCATTGACGAACTTCTAGGGTGCAAATTTAGAAATCCAGGCGTAAAAAAGGAATGCAGTCATTGAAGGTTGGGTTTAGTTATTAATTAAAAATATGACTTCCTGAGTGCCCAGTATGATGTTTGTGGATATATTGCATATAAGAATCATGAGTTTTCAACACGTACGAGCCAATAGCAGCCTAATGGTTCTAAAGACTCCGAAACAAGAAATGTAAATTCCAGAAAAACAAGGTTAGCTGCAAGTTGAGATAACACTTGCAAACAAAGATATCAATAATCGGTGCTTCCAGAGAGCTATGGATCAAAACTGCAAAATTTAGCTCACCAAAAAGTGAAATGTTCACTGTCAAATTGTTCTCAGTAGGAAGGGACACCACTGTTTCAAATTCATGTTACATATCCAAGATAAAAGCACATGGCTTAACCTAAGATTTTCTTACCTTCGTTCTCTTCTTAAGCTCCTTGTATTCCTTTTATATCTCAAAGATATCAAGCTTTTAATTTTACAAACCCCTGGTTGTATAATAGCCATCTTAAGCACAGTACTAACTACTAACGATTGTCTAAGAATGAGATTTTTTTTTTTAAGTACAAACCTATCTTCCCCATGAATAGGAAGGGAAAGTAAGAAAATAAAGAAATGCAGAATAACAGAGCCAATACAAAATCCATGATCGTTAATCAAAGACAAGGTGGTAATCAATGAATATCCAAAACTTACAATCAAACGAATTGTCTAGTTTTATTTTGATAATGTCACAAATGTAGTAGTAATACATACAAGACACATCTCAGGTCAGTCTAACAGACAAACCTCTAGAGGATTGCAACACATTTCTGCATTGAGCAAAGAAGCGAGAGTGATTTCCTCAGCCTTTACCTGGTGCTCGAATGCTGGCAAATATCTTCTTAGTTATTTTGACGAATGCCGTAATCTTCTGAGAACAACTTTCTCATAGAATCGTCTGGTCCGGAAGTACAGAGCCAGACCAACCAAAAAGGTAATAAAAGTCACACCTGCCAGGATCAGAAAGGATGACATGAAACATTGGGTGCCAAAACATGAGTTATCATCCGTATTGGCATGCTTGTCGTAAATATATCCAACAACCCTCACTGAGAGTATATAAGATCCAAGAGGACTTGCTGCAGCAATGGTATTAAAAATGGTACCCATGTGTTTTACACCAAATATCTCTGAAGTGATTGTAGGCATCAATGACCAATTTGCACCATAACAGATACCCACAAGGACTGGACCCAAATATAAATTTCCTCGGAATCCAGAAGCTATGATTAAATGGCCAAGAATCATAACTCCCAGAGTTGCCGCCATTAACAAGGGCCTTGGCCAACCTTTTCTGTGCATGATATAATCCGAAACATAGCCTCCTCCAAAACGGCCAAGAAAATTCCACATACTCCACAATGACACCAAATTATTGATCTCTACAATACTGTAGCCAAGAGATTGCCCTATTTGGCTCATGTTATTTATCGTTGCCAGCCCAGAGCCCAACCCAGATATCATTGTTATAAACAACATCCAGAATTCGACAGTGCACATGGCACTCAAGAGGTTCTTTTCTTCTTCACCAGGTGCCATATCATCGGAAGTTGACTGTAACTGCCTCTCATCACTAGGCAGCTCCTGGTATTCCGAATTATCCCCTACTGACAAATGACTGGAGGATGCAATTAACTTAGAGTTGTTTGTTAAAGGAGGA
Source organism: Vachellia collinsii (assembly GCA_006871305.1). Lineage (NCBI taxonomy): Eukaryota > Viridiplantae > Streptophyta > Magnoliopsida > Fabales > Fabaceae > Vachellia > Vachellia collinsii. Next base: position 6,479 of record QFDD01013153.1, read on the forward strand.
CATCTCTCAGATGAGCAGCTTTGCACAACGCTCCGCGAGTCCTCCCTGTGGGCTTTGGTAGCAATTCCAAAGGGTGATGCCAGTAGAACCATCAGGATTACAAAGGCGACAATACGTGCCCAAGATGGAAAGATGAGGATGTTTTGTAAAACTATAATAAACATCAGATAAGCAACAATAGTCAAGGTGACGACAGAGAAACCATTCAATTGCCTCTCGTAATCACCATCATGCGCTTCATAAATTCTCACTAAAAACATTAACGATAGGCAGATTAATGTAGGTAGGCAGGCAAGCATCAGGAGGTAGGTGGTCGGGTCCCCGTCACAAAAAGTGTGATACAGTTGAATCAGGATAGCTCCACTAAGTCCAAGAAATCCCTGGTTAAGAGAAATAAGGCATAATATGTTCTCAGGATTTCGCTAAGCAAATACTAGCATTTAGCAAAAATTAAGGGCTTGGTGGAGTTTCTGCAATGAATGTTATCAACAGAAGCAGAACCATTCAGGAACTTAGACATACATTGAATCATCAAACTAGGCCCTCATCGAAAGCGACCATGCTAAGGGAAGAAAGAAAAAGGTAATATTCACTCAAGAAGCAGTAAATCGAGAAACATGATTAAAGACGTTAGTTTTCTCTCATCGTAATGGGAAGATAAATGGGATGCCAGTTGAGCTTAGAATTTGGGTAATAGATGAACACGCTAGCTAAAACGAAACAGAGCATATTAAAGCAGAACTCATTAACGTACAGTAAATTCAACTGATGAAATTGCAGAGAACCATTTGAGATAGAAGAAGCGGGTAACAATTTCGTCACTTGGGGATTTGATAAGCCTGTCAAGGTTTATCATATAAATTATTCATGAGTTTACGATATTACAGCCCGAGTTTTATGAGAAAACCGACCAGCACCGCAGCCATTTAATTTTGCAATTCAAGCTAACATCATCAAAACTGCGTTCCACTTAACGATAGCCAAAGACAACAACAATTCAACGTTGACCATACCGCAGTGACCCCAGAAAACTCAAATTGGTAATCTCAAAACATCAAGAAGAAGGGAAGGAGGGCCAAAAACCTTCATGATGCCCACGATGGTGCCGCTATACACGGGGAAATTGCGCAAGCCGGTGACCACATTCGTTGTGTTCAAGAAAGTCTGGCCATTAGAGCCCAACCAAGCGAAGAAGCACATAACAGCCACGGGTGGCCGACCGATCAAACCGACAACCGCCGTCCAGAGGAACGTGAAACCAACAAAGCACTGAATGGCGCCGGCCGCAAGCACCAGCCACGGACCACCAAACGATCTCCATTTGGATTTCGAACGGAAAGTTGGAGAGGGACCGTAGGGTGTGACGGCGGAGTACAGCAAGCCGGAGAGGATGCCAAAGTTGGCGCCAATATCTTTGAAGACAGAGACAGTATCGAGTGTGGATTGGTCGTAGCCCTGAGTGGATTTGAGAACAGAAGAGTAGATGCTGAAGGTATAGGATGCACCACAGCTCCACTGGATCCATATGCTAGCAGCAGCAGCTACCCATCGATTGGTTAGCCACTCCATAGTTGGAATAGCTTCGATGAATTTCTGGAGATTTTGATGGTCATCAACGTAAATTCTTCGAATTTCCTTGCTGACGTTGTTGGTGTGAGATCTTGATGGGAAATTTCGGAGAAATATAGAATCTGAGGCGTCCACTAATCCAGGAGTCAATGGAATTCGTCACCAAGTTGGCCATCCTAATCGCGCAGAGCATTGGAAGACTTCCGGGGAGTTATCGACAGTGTTAATCTTAATGATTCACCTTCTTCCCGAGCTGGACCCCACCTGGGCTTTTAGTTATAAATTTATTATTTTACATTATCAAACTCTTCAATCATTGCCACAAATATTTTAAACCGAAATTGCCCGGTCTTGCACGGATATTTAAATGGTTTTGGCCTCAGCACGCTTCACGCATTTAGCCACTCACAGCTGAGCAGAAAAAATAGATTTTAAGGAATAATAAGGACCACGTTGCAAAGAAATATTTATGTCCCGTAGTATGGAAGTGAAACCTTAAGTATTGTTTGGTTGGAGGTTTTTAGAAAGAAGGGTAGAGTATGAATGTAATAGAAATAAGCGTGTTTGGTTGGAAAAAATGAGGGATATGAAACATCAATTTTTGTCTTTTTCCTTTACTCTTCCCTCCTCTTTCTACCCTCCAAAATTGAGATTTTTTGGAGGAGAGAGAAAATTGTTATTGCAGCTGGACTAAATTACCCACACCATTTTTTAAATATTCCATAGGTACCCCTCATCACTCAAACGTTAAAACCACGGTTCCAAAAATTGGACTATACGCTGAACCGATCGAGATAGTGAGTCATGGGTTAATAGATCAGATCGGGGATCAAACCGGGGTTAAACCAACCGTATTAAAATAATAATATTTAATTGAAAATATTAAAATACAACACTTTTAATATTAAAATACATTACTTTAATTAAATTTTACTATTTTTCTCTAATTTAAATTTGTAAAAATTAGTTGAGATTCATAAAAGAGAGGTTATGATAATTTTTCTAAACACATTAATGAATGCAAACAAGGCCTAAGCATAGAGTTGGACAGTTGGTGCTAGGAGAAGTGGGCCACGTGCAAATAGAGGGAGGGGGGTAGTGGACAGTGATTCACAGGCTGCACAAACCACACACACGTGGAATTCATCCATCTAATCCCTAGTTCATATCCATCCATTGTTACATCTACAACCACGGCAACAGCAGGCGAGGCCACAACAATAGCAGGTGGGTGAGCAGAGCGAGGCTAACAACAACAACAGAGGGAGTCGACGGCAATAGCAGGTGACGTGAGGTGCGTGACGGCAACAGACGCGAGTGGCAAGGATGAGGAAGGAGGGCAACGGACCAGGCGAGACGCTAGAGTGAGGCTGACAATGGATCTGAAGCTTCACTGTTGGGTGCCGCGTCTCGAATAGGTCACGTTGCAACTGAGATGGTATCTCCACGCCAACAAGCCACTGAGATGCAAGTGAAGCTTCACTGTTCAGGCGAGGTTGTTTTTTTTAAACCATTCAAATGGCGTGGTTTCATTTCACTGCTGTTTAAAATATATAACCCGTCAACCCAGATTCTAGGCGGGTTGATCCGGATCAACCCCCTTACCGATTCACCTTCGACCCAAACTGACCTATGGACATGGCTGACTGTTCAGTCCGATTTTTTATTCTTTGGTTAAAACCCTTTCTCCCTTTCTTCTGCGGTCTGCTTGCTATTTCCACTTCCGACACCAGCAGGCACTTCATGCACGACTCTAACCAAGAGATCACTAGAACAAGAAGAAGAGCTTCAGCATTTTTCCGGCAAGATGGTTATATACTACGAGGGCCATCGATTCCGATGGAATCAATGCAGATCGAATGAGAGACATTGGAGGAAGCAGGAATTCAGAGAAGGAATCAGTAGAAATAAGGGAAAGAGGGAGTGGGTGGTGAATAGAGCAAAGGTGTGAAAGCGCAGAAAGGAGGGGACAGGTCCTGATGAGTGTGGAGATGACACTTCTATGAGCCAAAAATCATCTCATCATTGTTTGGACACTGAACAAATTGCAATTTTAAAAATTTGTAAAGTATAAGTTTCACTCTTTTTTATAAAAGGGGAAA
>QFDD01013156.1:0-10411 GCA_006871305.1 Vachellia collinsii
AAAAAAAAAAAAAACGGGTAAGGGCACGATTTCCACGTTTGCGCCCCTAACCATTGACCCGTTTTAGAATGTATGTTCAGTTCAATCTATGAAATATTTTAGGACATCAGGAATTAAAGATTTATATAATTTGATATATAACTTCTTTTGAGGGGTCTTTCTTGGTGGCTATTATTGATTACGTTATGCATTCTTATACTATTTAAAGGGAGATAACCACGTTTTCTTAAGAAGAACATAATTAAGATAGATTATTTGCTATTCGTAAGAAAATTTCTTTTGCGTTTTTCGTTTAGTTAATTGTCAATGAAATAATATCACGTGCGATCACTACTGGTTTTGTTGAAGAGATCAAGCAAATAGCTTGGAAATTTTTGCTATCTTATTTTTATAATATAATTATTTGTATTAACCGTAAAAACTACTTTTTCAATGTAAAGTAAGCACGTGAACGCGATTTTAAAACACTAACAAATAGATCCATAACAGTAGTAACTATTAATGAGAAAATTCTCACATACTCTCTATTCAATAAATTAGATATCATCTAAAAAATCTCTAGATCCCCTTACCCTTGACGGCACATGTCCTCTAGCTTAGAGGAGCTCTCTCTCTCTCTCTCTCATTTATCAACTTAGCATCCAACGCCTTTCTAATTATATTATCATATGTCTGAATAACTGACTAATCTGATTCATTGGAGTGTTAGCCGGGGGTATCACACTACCTTTAAGTAATAATCGGTGTTGCATACTCAGGATTCAAACACGAAACCATTGTTTAAGTTAAAACAACCCTTTATTAATTGATGCATGCACTTAGTGGTAAGGAGGTCTCTCTTTCATTCCTAGAAGAAGAGGCCGTGTGAAGTCCTTCTTATAGAAAAGGGTAATGGCTCCATGTATAATTAAAAAAAAAAATAGATACCATAGATATCATTCACAAGTAAAATCCATTAAAAAAAATCTCTGTATTTTGGTTTTTCTGTTAAAATAATGACTTTAATAAAAAAAACGTAAGTGTCAAACCTTTGCAACTTTTAAACATATAAATACTACTTCTTTTCATTTTTTTTATATAAGATTCACTTTATAATTAAATATTTTTATTAAAGTGGATCTTATAAAAAAAACATGAGGGAGTGTACCTTTTCAATCCCTAAATATAATACATAATTGCCAAAATTATACTGGAAAAATAGCTTGTTTGTGTCTGAATAATCATAAATTATGTATTATAAAAAGGGACAAAAGCTACAATAATTTACTCATGTATTATAGTTAGACATGGTGGGAGAATATAACAGCCAGTTCCAAAACCAAGAGAGTGCTCAATTTGTTGGTTTAATTACAGTTCTATTCACTATTCAAATACCTTCTCTTACCCCTAACTCACTTAAAAAAAGAATTATCCAATCCATAATATAAGGCACTTAAAAAATAATTAATGTTTATTTGTCAACTATATTTTACCTTCACAATCAAAATTTAAATGTAACCAATCTTTCATTCGAAACCTCATTAATATTTAATTTAAGACGGATTTAACGAGTGAATCACTTTTTTGTTTTTTACGTGTTGCACTGGAGGGAGGGAATATTATTGATGGGAAGTGGTATGCTTTCTGAAAATTAAAGTTTGATTGGAATTTGCCATCCGAGTCAAGGTAGGTAAATATCAAAAAATCAAATTAAAATGCTGCTTCTCTTTTAACGTGGTGGAATAAAAATTAGTTAAGCGACTAATTGGTAAGGAATTACACTTTTTAAGCTAATCATGGCATTAATTAATTAAAAAAAAAGTGAGTGCGTATAAGCGAGCGTGTGAATTTCCTCTGTAGCAGCCTTTAATGAATTTCGTCAAACACGACTGCACATACAAATATATACAATTCCTCTCTCTCGATCTCAACTTCAACGGAGGCTGCCAGCTAATAGGAGAATCTACAATCCAGCCTAACCAGTTGAATTTACCATAAACAACATTACTGAAATGATAAATACGATTACAAATATTGTTAATCATATAATAAGTGTAATAAATTATTCAAAATATTATACACTAACTTTTTTCTTATCAAACATATGTATTCTTTTATTCGAAACTGTTCAAGAACACTAAATACACACTCACACATTTTCCGACGAAGAGGCAATGTTACATTGGTTCGCCAACATGATGACTAATAGCACGTTTGGTTCAATTACATGAAAGAGGATTACATGTAATCCTGATGCATTTTATTGATTACATTGTTTGGTTGGTATGGTAATGCAATCGAATGTAATCCTGATTACAACGGAGTACGTCAAATCAGGTAATCCTTATTACATAGCTTTTGCTATGTAATCCGGATTACTGCTTGTATGAATTAAAATATAAGTACTTGTATCTTTCATAAATCAGTATTTATACATTTATATCATTCATTTTTCGTCTTGATAAAGTTAAAAAGTTTATTTCACATTTTTTTTATTTTTTATAAATAAAATATAAATTCTATTCCATGATTCCTTGATAACATACCAAACAAATGCTATGTAATCATCATTACATTCCCATCCATTACATTCCATTGCATTCCTATGAACTCCGCCGTGAACCAAACGGGCAGTAAATGTTTGGATTTGTATTACGTAAAAGCATGTGGAGTTTTAGAACGTTTGTTTTTAACCATGTGGAGTTTGGATCATATCGATAGGAGCATGGCATATAAAGGAGAGTGATGTTTATTTTGTTGACAAAAAAAGTTGAGGACCCTGCTGATTGATCCCGCTGTGGAATGGAATCAAAATAAAAACATTTCCAAGAATCTACACAAAATAATATAATATTCAATAACTACTTGTGTAAAAATATTAAATGAAATAAAATAATCATTAAGCTCAATTGAAATCACACTTCTTTTTCCTCTTCCTGATGAATGTCTCAATTTTCTACATTATGTCGGCCATATCGAATTTATATATTTAAACCTCAATTTCCATGCCTTTTATTAATTATTTAGAATGAGAGAGAGAGAGAGATCATGACATTTAAAAAAAATTATTAGGGTTGGTGATGGAGGATTAATTGATAAACTAAATAAAATTACTTTGGAATGAGACATTTTGCATGTAAAAGTGGACATCACAAGTTTTATATAGAGTTTTAATTCGTAATTTTTGATAATCAGTAGTATAAATTATGAATTCCAAATATATATTTACATATATGCGCACAGATACACATAAGTGTGAATGCTATATAAAGTATTTTGTTGTGAATGATTTGCAAGTTTACTTTTTTATATTATAAAGCATGTCTTAAACACCAATGACCAGTCTTCAAAAATCAAAACCCAACCAATTGCGTAATTTTTTTTTGGTAAAATTAAAGGGAAAATATGGATAAATGATATAAAGCTGAAGGATGTGCCACTGTGACATTTTATGTGAAAGAAAATCTAAGTTTATATAAAATGATTGAAGTGAGGGATTCAACGACACTGTATAATTGCCTTTTTGAACTCCGAAAGCAAGACACAATTGTCGCATTCGCTTCCCAATCAGTATATAATCCAGTCGTCACCCAACCCCCCACCTAATAACAAACCATAAATTAAGGGAAAAAAAACTCTTTACTTGACATATAAAATGGCATTTAATTGAGTGATTAAGGTAGTTCTCGTTCCAACTTATATAAGACTAGAGTTAAATATAATCTCATCGTTCATAAGTTCATTATACAAATTTTTGAACTCACGAGGGAATACTCAAAAAGATTGAATTAATGATGAGTTGTTTTGGGGAAAAAATTGAAATAAGAGTGCAAACATCGATTCAGCTGACAAGTCCACAAAATTAGTACGGTTGGTTGGTAAGAAGTTGTTGGTTTATAATGACAACTTGTGTTAAATTCAAATCTCTGTCAGGGTGAAGATTTTATTCATGCGTGATTTATAAAGATTTTTGTAAACATTATTTAAAATATGAAACATGTTCTAACTTTAAAGAACGTCAAAAATCTAACTTGATAAGTTTTCATTGTAGCAAAAGAAATCGTTTCAAATGATCGCATATGAATCTTAGTAGCCAACTGAGAGTTACATTTGAAATTTAAAGACTCTCTTTATTCACTAATATAACATCTAAATTACTAGTTTGAAGATATTAAAAAATTTAATTACATTAGTTATATACAACAAGTATATATTGGTTTTCTTAAAATACCGTCTTTAATCATGATTTTTTTATATTAAAATCTTAATGTATACAATCAATAAATATATGTTTTAGAGTAATATTATAGATTTAAAAGATAGAGTGAATTAAGATATTATAGTTATTATCAAATACAATCCTAAGTAGACTTTATATTAATAAGTAGATGATAGTATCTTATTTGTGTTGAGACTTTTAGATTTATGATTACTTGAATTGATGTTCCCAACTTATTTATACAAAAATTGAGTTTTAACTATCATTAATTCAATTTTCTTAAAAAAAAAAAAAAGTAACTTTCACTCTCCCTGAGTTCATTCATTCATGTGTACATATGTATCATGTGTGTGCATACTAATGGGTATGGATAATACGCACGAGTCAAAAAAGAAGAAAAGAGTGAGTGTCTGTGAATTCCAAGTCCAGAGAGTGTACTTCCATAATTAAATAGGACAAGCCAGTGAGAGTACGTGGCAAGGTGTCAATTAGGACCAAATATTTCCTTTGACTTCCATGTCCCTCACCTTTTGACTACCATTCACTTGCCTACCCCCACCGCCAAAAAATAAAAAAACAAAAAAACCCTCTTCCACATATTTTTGATGTTTTTGTTTCAATTTTTTTTAAAATTTTTAAATATAAGAAAACAAAAAAAACGGAAAATTGTTTTTTTAAAAAACTAAAAAACAAAAAACAATTTTTCTTTTGTTTTTACATTTCTTAATATATGTTTGGAAAATTTGAGAAGCATTTATTCTCCACTTGATGGTTTTTTCTCGATTTGAGAATTTAAGTTATCATTAAAATTTCAATTTTCGTCTGACTATGTTTACTTTCATTTATAATTTTTTTCACATAATTAATTGTTTTATAAAACTGTTTTTAAAAACAACAAAACAGAAAACTGTATCAAACACCCTTTATTTTACAATTTACATGTTTTATTGTATTTTAATCTCGTTCTCGACAAATCTATGCGTCATAATTGCCGGGCATTGCAGGATCTTCTTTTTCAGTTTGGTGGCTATTCAATTTGTTGCTCATATAAATTATAACTATAATTAGTCAGAAATGTTCTGCTCCTACCCCGATGATAACAAACACAAAATATACAGTAAAAGTTATAACACACATGTATACCAACCGATTTTCTTATTTAATATTCAATGTTCACTATTTTAAAATTAATCTATCTCTATATATAATTAATTTATCAATTGGACCTCTCTTGACCCCTTTTCTTTTCACTAAAAAAATAAAATCTTGTATGATAAATTAATTTGAAACATAATTGTATTTGGTCATGCACGAAAGCCAAACGATCGACTGTGTCATTATATATACATGTCATATAATTTAATTATATGTATCCAATGTTAGAAAAGACAAATAGAGGTTAGACATTGAGATGCATTGTATAGACAAACACAGAGAGGTTGAAGAGAGATGGATCAAAATAACAATATATCCCAATTCACTTTATCTCTTAAATTTATATTTTTTAATATGTTGTTATTATTTACTCAAAATAAAGAAAGCATTCATCAATTGAGTAATTTTCAATGAAAATGATACACTTAAGCTTTTCATTATATGCTCTTCAATTATCATCAAACTTGTGGAAAATTAAATCATTCACTTGAGAGCTCATAGTAATTCCTTCTAAAATTTAAAAAAGATATTTTAATAAATTAACACATATTTTACAAATATTAACTTATTTTTTCAATTTCTATAAATGAGTCATTCAGCTTTTAACTACTTTTTTAATCTTTCTAAATTTGTTATATAACTCTTACATTCTCTTTTTTTTTGGTATAGAAAGACAAAATGATATTAAATAACTTTTACATTCAAGACAACGAGAGAAAGTGCATAAAAGACATAGCTGAGACGATTAATGATTTGTTTTTATTGGTGAAAATAGACTCAATACAGAAAAACATGATAATACTAAAATCTAATTCAGTCAGATAATATTATACAAAGAATGAACTCAACGTGTTAGTTATAGAGTATGCGACATACGTAGAAACGTCGACGTGCATTCTAGGGTGCCTAGTCCCCAAGTTTTTTCTAACGAATCTTGACTGCTTCTTTCGTTTTCACATGCTATATATATATATATATATATATATATATATAAAAGGATCGTCCCCGGCCAAGGATGATGAAATATATATTTTGCTTAGTTAAGACCATCAACAACAATATTTGATTAGAGTCAAGAGTGTTTCGGTGACGATAAGTTAAAATGGTCCATATTTGATTCAACTTCATATATATGTTCCTTTGTATTATGATTCTATTCTTAAACATGGATCCTTCCTTGGCCGTCTCCTTTATATATATATATAATAAAATTATATGAGACTGTTTCATCAATTAATCTTCCTCAGGAAGACCTTATAGAAAAGGGTAATGGGTGCATGTATAATTCAAAAAAAAATTAGGTACCATAGATAATCATTCACAAGTAAAATCCATTAAAAAAAAAATTCTCTGTATTTTGGTTTTTCTGTTAAAATATTGACTTTAATAAAAAAAACCTACGTGTCAAACCTTTGCAACTTTAAAACATATAAATACTACTTCTTTTCATTTTTTTTTATATAAGATTCACTTTATAATTAAATATTTTTATTAAGTGGATCTTATAAGAAAAATATGAGTGTACTTTTTCAATCCCTAAATATAATACATAATTGCCAAAATTATACAGGAAAAATAGCTTGTTTGTGTCTGAATAATTATAAATTATGTATTATAAAAAGGGACAAAAGCTACAATAATTTACTCCTGTGTTATAGTTAGACATGGTGGGAGAATATAACAACCACTTCAAAGACCAAGAGTGCTCAATTTGTTGGTTTAATTACAGTTCTATTCACTATTCAAATACCTTCTCCTACCCCTAACTCACTTCAAAAAAAAAAATTATCCAATCCATAATATAAGGCACTTTAAAAATAATTAATGTTTATTTGTCAATTATATTTTACCTTCACAATCAAAATTTAAATGTATCCAATCTTTCATTTGAAACCTCATTAATATTTAATGTAAAACGGATTTAACGAGTGAATCACTTTTTTTTTTTTTTTTACATTTGCCCTGGAGGGAGGGAATATTATTGATGGGAAGTGGTATGCTTTCCGAAAATTAAAGTTTGATTGGAATTTGCCATCCGAGTCAAGGTAGGTAAATATCAAACGATCAAATTAAAATGCTGCTTCTCTTTTAAAGTGGTGGAATAAAAATTAGTTAAGCGACTAATTGGTGAGGAATTACACTTTTTAAGCTAATCATAGCATTAATTAATAAAAAAAAAAAAAGTGAGTGCGTATACGCGAGCGTGTGAATTTGTCAAACACGACTGCTCATACAAATATATACAATTTCTCTCTCTTGGTCTCAACTTCAATGGAGGCTGCCAGCTAACGGGAGAATCTACAATCCAGCCTAATCAGTTGAATTTACCATAAACAAAGTTATTGAAATGATAAATGCGTTTACAAATATTGTTAATCGTATAATATAATAAGTGTAATAAATGATTCAAAATATTATACACTAACTTTTTTCTTATCAAACATATGTATTCTTTTACTCGAGATTATCTAAAAACACTAAATAAATACCCACATTTTCTGATGGAGAGTCAATGTTACGTTGGTTCGCCAACGTGATGGCTAAATGTTTGGATTTGTATGACGTAAAAGCATGTGGAGTCTTAGAACGTTTGTTTTTAATCATGTGGAGTTTGGATCACATCGATAGCAGCATGGCATATAAAGGAGAGTGATGTTTATTTTGTGGACAAAAAAAGTTAAGGACCCTGCTGATTGATCCCGCTGTGGAATGGAATCAAAATAAAAACATTTCCAAAAATCTACACAAAATAATATAATATTCAATAACTACTTGTGTAAAAATATTAAATGAAATAAATAATCATTAAGCTCAATTGAAGTACACTACTTTTTCCTCTTCCTGATGAATGTCTCAATTTTCTACATTATGTCGGCCATATCGAATTTATATATTTAAACCTCAATTTCCATGCCTTTTATTATTTAGAGAGAGAGAGAGAGAGAGAGAGAGAGATCGTGGCATTAAAAAAAATTATTAGGGTTGGTGATGGAGGATTACTTGATGAACTTAATAAAATTACTATGGAATGAGACATTTTGCATATAAAAGTGGACATCGCAAGTTTTATATAGAGTTTTAATTCGTAATTTTTGATAATCAGTAGTATAAATTATGAATTCCAAATATATATTTACATATATGCGCACAGATACACGTAAGTGTGAATGCTATATACAGTATTTTGTTGTGAATGATTTGCAAGTTTGCTTTTTTATATTATAAAGCATGTCTTAAACACCAATGACCAGTCTTCAAAAATCAAAACCCAACCAATTGCGTACTTTTTTTTTGGTAAAATTAAAGGGAAAATATGGATAAATAATATAAAGCTGAAGGATGTGCCACTGTGACATTTTATATGAAAGAAAATCTAAGTTTACATAAAATGATTGAAGTGAGGGATTCAACGACACTGTATAATTGCCTTTTTGAACTCCGAAAGCAAGACACATAATTGTCGCATTCGCTTCCCAATCAGTATATAATCCAGTCGTCACCCAACCCCCCACCTAATAACAAACCATAAATTAAAAAAAAACTCTTTACTTGACATATAAAGTGGCATTTAATTGAGTGCTTAAAGTAGTTCCCATTTCAACTTATATAAGATTGGAGTTAAATACAATCACATCCTGCAACTTTTTCAACTCACGAGGGAATAGTCAAAAAGATTGAATTAATGATGAGTTGTTTTTGGAAATTTTTTTCTAAAACAAGAGTTGCAAAAATAGATTCAGCTGACAAGGCAACAAAATTAGCACGGTTGGTTGGTGAGAAGTTGTTGGTTTGTAATTATAACTTATTGGAGGGTGGTTTATAAATACTTCTGTAAATATTCTTTAACATTTGAGACTTATCCTAACTCTAATGAACTGAAAAATCTAAATTACATGAGTTTTTGTTGTAGTAAAAGAAATTGTTTCAGATAATGGCATATGAATCTTAGTATCAGATTGAGAGTTACATTTGAAATTTAAAAACCCTCTTTATTCATTAATATAATATCTAAATAATTAATTTGAAGTGACTAAAAAAATTAGTATTGTTATCCATAAAAAATATGTGTTGATTTTTCTAATATACCATCTTTCATCATGAGTTCTATTAGAGGTAAATCCTTAATATATGTAATTAATAGAGATAACTTTTAAAATAAAATTATAGATTTAAAAAATAAAATGGATTAAGATATTATATTTATAATCAAGTATAATTCCAACTAAATCTTATATAAGAATTAGAGAAGGCTATATCATTTGTGTTGAGACTTTTGGATATATAATTATTTGAATTGACGTTTCCACCTTAATTATTTATACAAAAGTTGACTTTTAACTACCATTAATTCGATTTTCTTAACAAAATTAGTTATCATTCTCCCTGAATTCAATCATGTGCAGATTAGTTTTTGAAAAATGATTATACATAGAGATAAACATATGAAAAAAGTTTTATCTCAACGTAAAAATAATTTCAGAAGTAATTCTGAGATGCTCCCAAATATACTTTATGTAGCGTGTGTGTAGTAATGGGTATGGATGGTGCACACATAAGTCAAAAAAGAAAAGAAGGATAGTCCAAAGTCCGGAGAGTGTACTTACATAATTAAAGAGGACAAGCTATTGAGAATACTTGGCAAGGTGTCATTTAGGACCAAATATTTCCTTTGACTTCCATTTCCCTCACTTTTTGACTATCATTCACTTGCCTAACCCCACCGCCAAAAAATAAAAATAAAAAACAGAAAAACTCTCATCCTCATTTTTTGAATGTGTTTGTTTCTATTTTAAAAACAGTGTTTTTTGTTTTAAAAAATAAGAAAACAAAAAAATTGTTTGGTGTTTTGTTTTCAATAAGCCGGTTTGAAAAGAAACAAAAAATAAAACAGAAACTTGCTTTTAAAAACTAAACTTGTTCTTGCATTTTTTTTAATATTTGTTTGGAAAGATTTGAGAATCATTTATTTTCCATCCGATAGATTTTTCTCTTTTTAAAAACTTGAGTTGTTATTAAAATTTCACCCCGTGTTTACTTTTAAATGTGATTTTTTAAAAA
>QFDD01013164.1:0-10923 GCA_006871305.1 Vachellia collinsii
ATTTTAATGGTTTGTTGGGATTGTTTGTTCTGGAGTCAACATAACCGTTCCTTGTTCTTTGGAACAGAAATTAACGGTATGCATATAATTCCTTCATATCTGTCACTACATCAACTTCCCCGAAAATTCAAGCTGTTGAATTCAGATATTGGTCCTGGTCAAAGGCACTTGGTTAGAGTGTGTGTGTGAAAATAAATTGGATTCTTTTTCCTTAAACAGAGATCATGATTTATAAATGTGCAATAATCTTCTAATATATTTTATAATAGAACATTTGTAGAATTTAATAGCACCGAAATATCCTGGAGGCAACGTCCAGTAAAAGCTATCCTTACAATAAATTAACTGTAAAAAACTATGTAGCCAGGGGAAATTTCTTTTTATGCTATGACATGTATTTTTCTATTAGAAGTAGTTCTATTTAAGATATTATTAGGTGCTAGATATAAATATTTTTTTTTAACAAGAATTCAAATCTTGTTTTGCAATGTTGTAAACTCTTGTTAAATTTGAAAATCTTTTCAAGTGTTCTACAAATAAGAAATAGACAAGAGATTGAGATGAAGGAGATGAGAAGGATAATAGAAACAAGAGAGCATTTGAAGAGGAAGGGGAGAATCTCTTTATTCACTTCAAGCTTACAACTATTTGGTTCATACCCACTATTTAAATAATACAAATCTTTCAATTTTACAGGAGTTACAATAAAGAATAAGTACATATTGTAGGATATGTAACATAAAAGTCATAATGTGCATTAATCATAAAAAACTCCTAAGAAGCGATTTATATTATAATTTATAGCTTTAAATATAGAATTTCAAGAGATAAAAGTTATCAACATCCATAATTCATCTTGTAATATTTATATTGATCGCATGTCAATGATGATATTTTTCAAAATGGTGTGGATTCATGGATCGTTGCGGCCACCAACTTTTTATTCCCCGTAGCGATGGACCCAAAGTGAACTGTTTGGACTCTTGTTATGGGGCCTCGTAAGATCTGACCCGACTCCTTTGCGACTTTGTGTAGCTCAATCCGAATTAGCATAGACTCCAGACCCTTTGATAAATCTTTCAGATATTTCCAAGATATCGAATGTTCCATGCCCAATGAAAAACTTTATATGCTAACATTTTGATGTAAGAAATATGTCAAAAATTACTTTTATATATTTTGTAAAAATATCACTTGAAGAAAAGGACAAAAATACGTGGATATTAATACTCCTTTGGTCATATTTAAAATGCAGAGAAAATGCTTCATTTGTTCTTATTTACAAGTCACCAATTTAAACATTTTTCATGGGATATACAATTTTATTATTTACTTATTTACTTTCATGTGTTATAATTTTAATGTAGGATTAATGTCATTTAAAGTTTTAATTGATCTGAATGAAACATATCGAAAGTGACTTATAAATAGTACCATAATATGTGAGGCGCTCTTGTGAGTCATGGTGTCAAAGGATTATATTTGCTTCACATATTTTAGCCTATATCATGAATAACTTGTTTAGTCTTATAATCTTACAAAATCATATGATCATCACCCCTCCTTCGTAGAGGCACATAATAATATGGAAGAATTAGAGATAAGTCCCCAATTAAAAAATTAATTAGAGAATAAAACATTTTACACATATGCAATTGAGCTTCCATGTTATATGCAACTGAATTTTTATACATGTAACTGTGCTTCTACATGTGCAACTGAGTTTCCACATATACAACTGAACTTATCTCATTTTCTAATTAATTCCTTAATAGAAGATTTTTCCCCAATTCTCTCTAATAATATTTATACTGGAGAAATGATTAAATTGCAAGACATTATTGGAAGGGGCTGGCACACCGAAATGGCCCTCTTAATCATGAAAGATCATTAAATTTCCATAAAAAAGACGCTGCTAGCACCTAATTTGTCAGATTTGTTGTAAATTCAATTAATTTAGTGAAACAAAAGCTTTCGTGAACAGAAAGAGATCTCCGAATCTAGCAGCGCAAGGATCGTGCAACGAAAAGTTTGACTGACATGTAGGACCCCACATAGGGTGGGACCCTCCCAAAAATAGGCGTATGCCACTTGAAGTAGCGAGCACACGGTATTCTTTAGTAAAAGGCGAAAGAATAGTTCGCTCTGTGCTCACTACGTGGCTGCGTGACTGCCTAATGGCGCTTGACTCGGGTTTTATAGTGCGTTTCGCTGTTTGAACTTCCCGAGCTCCCCGATGTGGGACTTTGAATGACACCTCGATGCGTTAGTCTCTCAATGTCATGCAAAATTGAACCTGCTCGCCCAGTCTCATCTATGAATATTTAGCATTACACATTGTGCATCATTATTAATTACCATATGCTAAACAGCTTAAGAAGGCGTCAAAGATTTTCTTTCCTCACTGGCTTCAGAAAAATTAAAGCTAAAATTATGATCCTTGTGCAAGTTGTCTGTCTAAGCTAAGGGTACTGCTAATCTGATATGTTACATATAAATCTCTGTTCACCATCACTTCCCCTATATATACATAAAAATCAGCAGTTCCTTTCAACATTACATAATTGTTGTTAAACTCACGAATGGATTTCATGAAGCGATGTTGCAATTCGTCCAAACAGAAAATGAAGCACAAGCGACAGTGTGTGAAGATTAACGAAGTCTTGGAACTTTGATATGCTATTAACAATCTGAATGATAAAATTAGCCTTTATATGGATGGCTTTTAGACGCCAATATTCACAATTCAATGACGGTTCTATATATGTATTTTCCCTTTTTTTCCCATACTATTACATCAAGTCTTTGATATAAGATCTACTTTTGGTTTCTTTTGATTTGGCCGCCTATTATTATTCTTTTGAGTTGAACTACGAAGGAGTAGGAGGAGGAAAGGGGTGAGCGTAATGGAGGAGGTTGGGATGTAAATGAGGCCCTCACTCTTCATTATAGTGTGTCAGTAAGTAGTTCTTCTCTCTGGGTTCCACCTCATTCCTTGTTGTCTCTTCCATTTTTGGTGAATCATCATCCACATATCTTTGTATTTCTTGCCTAGAATAAAGCCTACTTTATATATGGATTTTGATCTCTCAATTCGAATTCTTCAATCAATTCCCAATTCAGCGACAATAACCCATTAAATCCATCTAATGGTAATTGTTTCTTAATCAGAGACTCAATCCTAAAGATATTCAAATGTTCCTTTTGTTTTGTTTTGTTGATTATTTGTATATAATAACTTTTTTTTAATCTCTGACTGAAAGTATGTTTAAGTATTAAATATGGGTACATTTTAAATAGAGATTTTAAACTTTATTTATTACGTTGGTAAGGGTTGGGGACTAGCCGTCTAACCCTTTACTCTTAATCATGTACATAGTACATGATGACTTCATTAGGATTCATTGCTCCTTCAATAGGGTAAGCTTATATAATTTCCTTACTATTTTTGTTTGGCCAAAAATTATTAGTTTTGTACATAATTGTCTATTCTGAGTTCCATTTGTGATCGTGGCCTCGTGGGTAACTATTAACCCGTTTAATTTTTTCAAAGGAGTTGCAGCATCTACCTTTTAGAAAAAAAAAAAGCAAAATGATATAATCAAAATATAAAGAACCTACAAGCAAAGTGATATCAATGTACTGTTTTACTCAAATGTACTGCTTCTATCAGAACCATATCGTTACAGAACAAAAGTGGGAAAAAATAATAGTGAACAGATAAAAGGGAGGAAAGAACTCAACGGCCCCAACAATCTATTTCATTCGAACTGGGGGCCAAGAATGGTACTCCTCGTCTGCTAATTTCACATCGTGTTGGAATATCACGTGTAAGCATCTAATAACAATCAGAAAATATTCTCAGCTGCAACTTAACACGCTACAAATTTACAGTAGAAAAACACAAACGCCTGCAGGAGAAGGCTTTACTCTTACTCCTCTTCCAAGTGCACACGAGCTCAAGTCCTCTAAGTGGACAAATCTCAGATAATTTAGTCTGAGCCTAACTAACAGTGGCAAAGATTCTGGTTGGGAGAAAGAAGATTGTTGACCAAAAATTTCTTGACCATGGATTGTTGACCATCTTGAATCTCAGTGTGCCCCTCCAAACCTTCTATTGAGCCTTAGCGAGACTCCGAGATGGTCCATGCAACAATTTGACAAAGCCAAGGAAGCTTAACTTTCCATCAGTGTGTCTAATCCAATCATGAAGAACAGCATGAACAGGGACAGATGGGCCAAGGCCAAGTTCCTGAATAATTTTGTTAAAACTATTAATGAGAAATGTTATCCCATAATTGCATCCCAAGCTGATAAATCTTTGGTAAAGAGATACTTAAACTAAATTATTTTAAGTACTGCCATCGCTTATTTAAAAAAACATACCCTCAATATACCAATAGCACAACTATGCGCAATAGATTATCCAAACAAATATATTAGCTATATTGCAAAACCACTGAAGTTGGTATTATTAGATGTGTTCGCTTGTAAAATCATCCGTGCGTGCGTATTTTGGAAGAACGACAATTTCAAAGAACCTACCAGCTCGAACCCATGTGTTTCGGCCAAGGCATAAAACCCATGAGACACGAGTGAGCCAGTTCCATGCATATTTTTAGCATACAGAATTTATCTAGTATGCATGCATAACGAAAACTACTCCGTCCATTCTCCTAAATATAAATCCCCATTTGTATAGTTTACATGACACTACAAAAGAGACTTTATATTTAGAATCAAAGAGAGTATCTTTTTATTCAAATTAAGCATACCGAAGCTAGTTCCTCAATGACAATAGCGCGGTTTCCATCTTTTTCAAAAAGTTCATAGGCACAGCGAGCATGCTGCTCCCACCGACCAAGTGCTTCAAGTTGATGAACACTTAGGGCAGCTGCACAGAACTCATCAAAATCCATCCTTCTATATTGCAATGCATTGAGCTGCCATCCAAAATCATCAATATTATGACCAATTATTATTGAAGGAACAAGCTGCCTATTGAGTCATATACCAAGTAAAAGTCTAGTCTTGCACTTACTGATGCTAGAAAGTCAGGAATGCGTGACTCTTTCATGGCATCTGTAGCATTTTTCATCAAGACCTGGCCAGCTCAAATGTATTAGATAACAAACATCATCTTCTCAACATAGTATACCAGAAGAATTGAAAAGAAACCTACCGCTTTGATATTTTCCAAGCTTATAGTACCATTTTTGTTAGGCTCTAAAAGTGTAAACTGCTCCTTCAAATAAAATAGCTCATCTGCAGTTAACGTCTTAGACAGTGCCTGTCTCAATACCAATGACTTTGATAAGCTACGGGAAACATACATGTATAGCATGCTTACACTTGATATGGAAAAGAAAGAAAACAGAAGTATACGAGGAAAAAAGTCAGAAATAAACACTTCAAGCAACACTCAGCAATACATATTTGTTCGCTAAAGAACTACAATAGATGTAAATTTCTTTTTTCTGTCTCCAACTTTAAAATTCCAGGAAGTATTTCATACACGTGTTAAATTCAATCATGACAAGAAGGAAACACTCGGCTATAACCAAAGGGTTTGCCGTTCAGATTATTCAAGCAATAATAAACTCTTGAAGAATTAACCAGACATTCATAGTAAAATAATTTTTTCGATTAGTGTATGTATTGATATGTTAAGAATAATGCTGAAACTATCACATATTCATCAGAGAAACTCAAGAAGGGCAGCATAAATTATTCGTAAATGGCTCTATTAATTTGATATCAAATTAATGAACGCAAACACAGTTTCTACATGAATACACACACCCTTAAAGCTGCTTTCCGCAGGGATGAGGAACGCATGTATGCCTTCATGAGCTTGAATATTAGAATATCCAAAGGTACTTTTACATCCTCGTAATTTTTAATCCAGGGATGACCTGTAATATACGACAGTGAGTAATAGGATAGAAATAGAAGCAAACTCAGAACCTCTGATGATAAACTCACTTAATGCCTGTGCAGCCGTCATTCTTTTCCGTGGATCTTTAATCAATAGCCGTTTAACAAAGTCCTTTGCCTCAGCTGATAGAGAAGGCCAAGGAGGTTCATCAAAAGTTGGATCGGCTTTCAATACAGCACGAAAGATTCCAGACTCAGTCCGGGCCCAAAATGGACGGCTTCCACATAAAAGAATATATGCAATCACACCAATACTCCAGACATCAGCTTCTGTGGTGTAAGATCTATGTAGAACTTCAGGAGCCACATAGTATGCACTGCCAACAATATCATTAAGTCTTTCATCTGCAAAACACAATGATAAGCAATAATAAACCTTAAATAAGTTCAATTTATTACATTACAACGCAAATTACACAACAGTACTCAAAGCTACCTGGTTTTACAAAATCTGACAACCCAAAGTCTATAGCCTTCAGCTCTGAGTTTTCATCCTTTGATGAAAACAAGAAATTCTGATCCAGAAATTAGCCATACATATGAGTTAATACTTCTGAGAATTAGAAAACAAGACACATAAACTAAATCAAACAATGACTTTTACTAAAGAACTTATCAAACACTATATGAAGACCCTGGGAAGTTAGTCTAAAGTTTACATTTTTTTTTAATCACACTATTCCTCCAAGTAAATAAAATTGCAGACATAGAAATTATCATAGATTTTGCAGACTGACTTCGGGTTCTTTTTTTAAAAAAAAAATTTTTTTGAGGGGAGCTCATTGCTCTCAGGTAAGGAGTAAGTCCTATATTTATGGTAAATGTTGCTTATATCTTATCTGCACGATCAGAACTCAATAGTGCAGGAAAAGGAAATCGCAAAATTAGAGAATATATTTCACCTCAGGTTTAAGATCGCGGTGCACAACACCCTGTAAATGGCAGAACGCAACAACATTAAGTATTTGTATCATTACAGCTTTCGCATCATCCTCTGAATATTTCCCACCTCTGCAAGAGGATGCATATGTCATATAAACGCTAGAAATAATACGTTCTCTTTCAATCATTTCTGCTTTTATCCACTCTGGATTATCAGTATCGAAATTTAACACATTAAAAAGAGTGTACATCTATTGCTAAAACATATACCTTGATAGTATTCTGTCCAACAGTTCCCCTCCTTCACACAACCTGAAACATGTGAGTTTCACCACAAGTGATCACCAATTCATTGTAGTCATGAAAGAAAGTGGAAAGCAGTTTCATTTCAAAGGGCCACAGCGGATAAGCAGTAGCTTGTAAGTAAAAGAAAACCAGAACTAGAGCTTACTCCATTACTATATAGACATTATCATGGTCTTCGTATGCATCATAGAATTGTACAAGATTCTTATGTCCTGTTAAAGCTCTCAATATTTTTACTTCTCTTCTCACATCCTCAATAGCAATGGCAGTAGTCATCTGAAATCAAAGATGAAAATTAAAAGGTGGTTAACATATAAATTACTGACATCAAGAAATAGATCTCCAATAATGGAAATTTCTCATATCATTTTGCTCAACATTTTGCGAGTTTCTATATATTTGGACAACATAATTCAGGATCTTTTTAATAGGAGGCTCCTAAAATATTGAATTTTCTTACGGCTATAATTTTAACTGTTTCGTTAAACTACGATCAAGAAGTCATGTATGGCCACCATCATGGGAAAGCCTAATGCATTAGACCAGTTTGCTATAAGATAGCAAGCCGAACACAGCCACAGTTCATATACCAAGATAACTGATCTTAACCTTGTATGGTGGGTGGCATGATGCAGCTTCCCTTCTACTTAACCCGACCATAAAGTGAAAGAATGATTCTTTCGACGACAAGAAAGTTATCAGTAACTAACAAAATTAACTTAAAAATATCGCTAGTTTTCAGAGGATGCAGAATCTAATTCCTATTCAACAAGATTTCAGTGACTAAACTCAATTCCGGCCGGCTGGGCAAGACAAGGGAGGATTAAATCGCCCTATATTCAGAGAACTGGTAATAATTTCGAGTAGCAACTTTTAGGTAACTAATAAGCATGTTCCTGCAAACCTTTGCTTTCGGGATAACTTTCACAGCCACCTGTTGCCCCTTGAGCTCGCCCTTCTTAAACTTGGCAGCACAAGTGTACCCAAAGTGACCTCTCCCAACCTCATCTCCTAATTCATACTTGTTCCCGAAATGCTTTGAGAATCCAAAACTCTTATCAAGCCCGGCAACCACCTCTGCTTCGCTCCCTTCCGGTATCGTCGCCTCATTCGGCTTTACCGACCCATGCCGCCTAGCCAACACAGCTTTTATGTGCTTCGCCGGCGACGGAGGTGGGAACGGGCGTTTGAAGAACCTCCTGGGCGTGGAGTTCGAGCTCCCATTCGCCGGAGATCTCGCCGGAGACTTCTTCGAGAACCAGTAGTGAGCCGGACTTGGGCTGTAAAACGGGAAGAAAGGCGATTTTTTACCATTCTCCGCCTCTTTCTTCTCCTCGCTAGGGTTTTCTCCGTTCAAAGTGCTAGAATGAGGTTGAGGACAGTCATTAACAGGCACAGAGTCGTCTGTAGGTGGTCCCTGGTTATTCCTGGGCGATTCAGTTTCGGATTTGGCAGACGCAGGTGTAAGATTCGCTGAGGGCTTTGAAGTACAGAGACCCATTCGGTGCTCCTTACAACAAACACACAACGTAGAGATGCTAATTCCAGTTCAAAGCATTATACATACACATAAACAATCAAATTCAATTGAACAACGAAAACTTTAAACTCTGAACAGCATTCGAAATCCAGGGAGCTCAGGAAGTGAGATTGAAATCTGAGGCGTGTGGAGGAATGAAGGTTCGTTTCTTGATAATGGAGTGTGCGCTGAAGAACGGTGGAGAAGAAAGAGAGAGGGATCCATAGAAAGTGATAAAAAGGAAACGACGAGAGGTTCGCTTTTTGTTGCACAGAACAGCTAGAATTAAAATTAATTGTTTTTAATTCAATCGTGATTAATGATTTGTGGGTTTTGGTTGGGAAGAAAGGGAAATTGTGGGCCAGGAGGTGGTCCAGTTTCGTACAGTTGAATTTCCACGTGGAAAGCAGAGAGTGGGCCTTCCAACTTTTAAAATTAAAAATTAGGTTTTTTTAAATTACTAAATTAATAAGGGTTACCAAACTTTTGTTTGTGAGTGCGTCACTGGATTTTGTATTTTACCTGAAATTTAAATTTTGAAGGCTTTTAAGTAATATTTAACCAACGGTATGGATATGGTAAAGGAAGGAAAGTGAGGTAGTTTGTTTTTTTTTTTGTTGGGATATTAGCAAAGAAGGGCAATTAATGGTGATTAAAGAGAGATGGTTAGTTCAGTGATTGATGCTTCACAAGGTCAAAACTAGGTGTTTTGGAGCTATCAAACAAAAAGATGACATAATTACTGTTCTGCCATTAATTAAAATTTGATTAGGTAAAAGAATGTCCTATAATAATAGTAGATCTTATTAGCCTCATAGGGTATCCTTAAATTGTGGCCGCAATATACACAAAAAGTCAAAACCCCACCGATTATTTGCCTTGTATGTTTGGCAAGTGAGATGTCCATAGATCATATAATATACAGATCAAGTTCCTTGCATTTTCATGTTGGAGATATTATTTTAGTATACTTGGTCGGAATCAGTGTACATAGTACATACATTATTCTGTTGTACAAAAAAGGAGAATGAATTGTTATTGATATTTATTATTTGATGTAGTGGTCCTCAATTTATTGTTTTTATGTAATTGTGCAATATAGGATGACTCTTAGAAAGTCACTTATTCTTCAAAATCATATCCTTTTTAATCATAATTCATTAGCATCCAAGTAGCAATATCATTTGGAAAGCTCACTTATTTTGTAATTAAAAGGGTGGTCATTGACGATCTAACATTATAAGTAGGATTGAATTGGTATTCTATTATTTAAAAATTTATATACCATTAAACTATAGGATTTTTAATTCTTAAATTTTAATTGACGAACAATATTATTTGTTAACACCACACTAAAATAAATGCATTAAAATAAAACCTAGTAAAACAAAAAAAAAACCAC
Organism: Vachellia collinsii; assembly: GCA_006871305.1. Taxonomy (NCBI): domain Eukaryota; kingdom Viridiplantae; phylum Streptophyta; class Magnoliopsida; order Fabales; family Fabaceae; genus Vachellia; species Vachellia collinsii. The sequence goes on from QFDD01013164.1 coordinate 10,047, forward strand.
ATAGCATGCATTATATTATATTCCTTCGGTTCTTAATGTATAATTTATTAACTTAATTTAACAAGGTTAATGAAGTCAGTTAAATTAATTAATGAATCATTTTTTCTAAAATACTATAATTACCTTCTTTACTTCCCTTCCTCCTACTTAATTATTATTGAGTAAGCATCAATAGGGATGATTTGAAAAAAAAAATTGACAAAAATTATAAATAAATCTTATATTTAGGTCCGACTTAGTGATTAGGTCCTACATTAATAAACAGATAAGTATATATTTTATGTATAAACGGTCTAAACAGTGCTAAAACTAAATAGTGTAAGTTATAGTATAAAGGGATTTTACTACAAGATTTTGAGTTTAAATTTATATAAATGCAAATAAAAAGTATTTGAGAGAGCTGCTCCATTAAACCTGACAGCGCTTGAATTTATCTTAATTATACATAGTAACAAAAAAAAAAGCAAGAATGTAGTCCTAAAACCTTAGGCAAAACTTTGATTAGAGAGAACGATGCAAATTTAATTATATTGCTGATTGATTATTGTCTACCTACAGTTTATCTCGTTCTGATCACATAGGCTACTCCTGTATAGCTAAATTACAGTTTTTCTTTGATATGGCAAGTCATTAACTTTGGGGATTATTTGGGCAAAGGCTTTATTGTTTGTCACACACATATATATAGTTGATGTTCAAGTGAGAGCCATGGATTCAACAAGTAAGCTACAATAGGAAGAGAAAATAAAGTGTAATTCTCATTTACTCAAGGTTAATATCACTTGGTACATTCCTTAGATTTTAATCATGGATAAAAAAAATATTCACAATCTGCAATTATGCAACACAGACACAGACACACACACACACACACACA
>QFDD01013165.1:0-10626 GCA_006871305.1 Vachellia collinsii
TTTTATTATTCTCAATCCCCCGGGAATAATTCCGAATGTATTTTTCAATAAATAAATGAAAATTTACTCGCTAGATGCAACATTTGGTCTTCAAGAAGTGAATATAAAGTAATAAGACATCCACTCTTGTGGGAAAAGCTAACAAAGGTACAATTAATTGAAGATGGAGGGTGAGTTCGGTTCTATCGAGGTCCTTCAAAGTTCAACCATTTTGCAAGTCTTGAACAGCCAGCAAGGTTCAGAATTTCAAGAGAAGTTAACAGAAATAAGGTGTTTGGGATACTAATTAGATGATCACAGTTTCTCAAATTCAGGAACGTGATCCTTTTGAGATCTCCAACAGATGGATCAACCTGCAATAATCCAGTACATCCTTCAAGATCTAACCTCTCAAGATTTTCTACTCCTTTAACATTTGGCGTCTTGATTAGACTTTTAGAGCCACGTAGATCCATGCTCATCAACTTTGGCAATCTCTGTGAAGGAGCCAAAACAATTAGTTAGCTACCATTACCAGCAGCAACTGACCATTCTTGTCTTAAATTGGAGTTTAATCATTAAAATTAGTCTAGTCCACCATTTAACAAAAAGAACACTATTGTACCTTTTCGCCTTCCCATAGTTGTCTTACATTGCTGTCAGGCATGATCAGTTCAACAAGTTTATCAGGCTCAAAATTAGATGGCAAAGAGCTGAAAGGAAATGTATGCCATGAAAGAAACCGTAACTCGTTGGACAGTTTATTAAGATTTCCTGAAAATTTCACATCATTAGGGAATACGATTAGTCTGAGGCGGCTCATTTGTGATAAAGCTTCAGCCTTCAATGGCGTCTCTTGCAGATCTTCCGAGCTCAAGACAATGGCTTCAACTTTTTCCGTTCCCTAATCATGAACACATCATAAAGCAAACGGATATGTTATTGGATTCCTTGAGTTATATAAGAAATAAAAAGAAAAAAATCAGTAAAGTAATCATCACAAAAGGAAGGGAAAAAATTAAACTTACTGTCTTTACAGTTTGAATATCTTTGTATGACCACAGCCTACTCCACTTTGCTGGCTCATCAGGAAATTCTCCTCTTGCAAATTTCCATCCCAGTTCTTGCAGCATATCATGCATCCAGAATATTCCATTAACAATGTTCAGGAGTGATCTGTCACGGAGAACTCTAATTCCAATTTTAGGATTGAATCCACAATATTCCAGAATTTTTGTGACATAGTGCTCATCTGCTCCCTTGAAGAAACAGGCAATGTCCACAAATATATCCTTGTCCTTTTTCTCAAGCCGAACGAAACTGGTTTCAAGAACTCCCATAACCTCTTGGTCAGGATTTTCTTTCAATCTTTCCAACTGAGCAACCCACTCTGATATCTCCAGCCCATACATGAAGGAGCCCAACACTTTGATTACTAGAGGAAGTGCTTTAGCATATTGTAGCAGACTATGAGTCATCACTTTAAAGTCACTCAAAGGATCATCTTGTTTGAAGGCTCTTCTGCAGAGAAGTTGAAGAGCTTCATCTTCATTCAGTAGCTTAACCTCATAAACTTCATCCACTCCATGCCTGGTTAGGGTATGCAAATCTCTAGTTGCTATGATGATCCTACTCCCCGGACCGAACCACGTGGACTTGCCAACCAGTTTCTCCAATTGATCAGCATGATCAACATTGTCAACAACAATAAGAGTTTTAAGGTGGTGAAGCCTTGTGCTTATCAGATTGGTTCCCCTGTGATCCTCCCATATCTCTATATCTTCGTGTAGTGTTTCACGGAGGAGTTGTTTTTGTAGACGTACAAGTCCAGGACCTTTGTGAACTTTACTTACATCAAGAAGAAGACAGCAAGCATCAAACCGGTGAGAGATTCTATCATATACTACTGCAGCTAAAGTGGTCTTCCCTACTCCAGGCATCCCCCACATCCCTACCTTTCGAACATCTTCTGATTCTAAGTCTAAAAGGCTCTCAAATGCTTCTGCACGAGATTGCATCCCAACTAGATCATCAGCCAGACTTGAGAATCTATGACCCAATTTGCGTACTGCATCTGTAACAATCTCATCAATAACATCTGACTCTGATCTGGAAAAAAAAAGAAGAGAAAAACTCCTAATCATCACCTAAGGAAACAACGAGCTAAATGTTGACAAGCACTGAGGCACAGAGTCACAATAACAAGCTTGGTTGGAATCTCATCAATTGGTAAAGAATTAGACCGTAAGTAAATCAATAAACGCTCTCTGAGCTTGAGCTCAGGACCAAGACTTCGGTTTATATGAAAAAAGATGGGTCACAAGAACAAGAGAAGATTACTTACTTTGATCTTACATCATAACCAGCGAGACTGGCTACTTGAGTCAAGGCTATCCTCCATCTCTGTACTTTATCTATGTTATCACTGAACTCGCTTTCATGTTTATCAAAGAAGTCTCTGTATTTCCCACTCTGTCTTCGAACATCAGAAGGGTCGACATCGAAGAAAATTGGTACAACAAAGCATCCGGGTTCGCTAATTCCATCAGATATCTTTGCCAGTTCTTCCAAGCACCAGGACGAATCGGCATAGTTTTGGGAGAAGACGACATAAGAAATTCGGGATTGCTCAATTGCTTTGAGGAGGTCCGGTTTAATGGCTTCTCCTTTCTCGAGCCTTTTGTCATCCTTGAAGGTAAATATACCTTTCCGTTGAAGAGCAGAAAAGAGATGACCGGCGAAACTGTTGCGAGTATCCTCACCTCTGAAACTCAGAAAAACTTCGTATTTCCAGGTCCTCCGAGAGGATGAGCTGCCAGGGAAGATAGGGTAATTCATTTCCACAGTACAAGAAGCTCACTTCCTAAGCACAGCAGAGTCAGAGAAGCTCGTCTTTGCTCATGACAATGGCTAACTAATCCAATGGTAAAGTCGTCGTTGATCGGAAATAGTGAAAAATCGAAAATGGAAGTCACCGTTGACTGAACAAACTCTGTATTTTGAATTTTCTTTCGTATGTCTACAGTCCTTTTGCTGGGAAGCTTCGAACAAATAAACTAATATATATTTTTAAAAAAAAATTATAACTGTGTGTGAGGAATAACTGAGACATTCTACCCTCAACCAACGAGTAAGGAAGAAAAGGAGTAAGATAAATTCTTGATGAGTATATTAGCGTATTACTGTTGATTTATTTTGTTGGGAGTAAAAATTTACTACTATTGGTTGTTAAAAACTTTAAATCATCTTAGGCATTTTCACTGATAATATTTTTCGTTAACAACAACTTAATGAAAAATTAAAAATATCTTGCACTCGCCCATGATGTAAATGATGATGTACACAAATGCTGAAGTGGCTACAGAGTTTGAAAAGTTTCATCAGTATAATTCAGTCATGCATGTAGTTGTCAAGCTGCGTCTAGAAAGGGTTGAAGCTGAAACATCCACCAACACTCCAAGAATGTGATTCTTTCGTAATTGCATTCGCTTCATCACAGAGTCACAGCGAAGAATCATGCCTTGGATAAGAATTAGAAAGAAAAAAAAAAACAGAGGAAAGGCCGATAATCATCAAGAATATATTCTCAGGGACAGATAAAAGAAAACGCAGCCATAAATCCCAGTCGGAAAGCAAGCTATATAAATACCTCCAGGGAGGGCAAAGTATCAGATTGAGCTTGACGATGAAGAGGTAACTGAAATCTTGAGAAATCATGTACAGAAATTCAAATTCCAACAACTTCACACCTTTACCTGGTGCTCGCCGATCTGTTGCAAGAGCTTCCTACGACAACCTTAGAAGCTACGATGAGACGCCTGTGTTTTACCAATCTGTAAGTATATTGTCGTCCAAAAACTGAGACATGTTTCAAAAGGTAAGGGGAAGATCAAATTGTTTTGAGGATGATGAACTATTATTTGGATTATATTACCAGGACGACAGGATTTCAGGCTTGCAAGTTACCCCGAGGTTAATGGAAGACACAACACTTTCAGGGCTCAACCTTACACCCAGGTAATCACAACTTCACAAACTAGCAAGCTCATTTTTAAAGCTAGCTAGTGCCTGAATATTTATGTCCATGATTACGTATATAGAACAGAATTGGCCATTTTATATGGAAAAACAAGCAAGCGCACCGTGAATTCTCTTAGGAAAGTTCGTTGTACCAAAGAACTTGTACAGATTTAACCATTCCCTCGGATAAGGTTTTAATTTCCTTTTGAACTTCACATTAAATCACCAAAACTCCTAATTTTTTCATGCCAGAACAAGACTAAGCTACTAAATTGGTTGGTTAATTTAAAAACTAGATAATTAATTTTTGAATATTATAGAAATTAGTTAAATTAGTGTTTTGTAACAGCTTTATCTTAACATTTCCCCTAGACTACTCTCTTTGATTAGGTGTGGTCTTTGTATAAATAAATTTTACAAATTCAACCACTCCCTTGAAAGAAATTCCCAATTTCCTTTTGAAGTTTCCAATTTTTTTGGCATTCGAACGAGAGTTTGCTACCATATCAATTACTGAATGTAAAAGTTAGATAACTAATTTATATATATAATAAAAATTAGTTATATGTAATATATATGTGTTATTTTTCCTAAACTACATGTATTGAAATTGCTATCTGACGAGAACCTCTAGTATATGCGATCAATAAAGATAAATAAAAGAATTATAAATTATAAGATAAATAAGAATAGGATCTTATATCAAGTATCAAGATAAAATTCTTATCCAGCTTCTATATTTTACACCAGAGTTGGTATTTAGTTGCGTGAACTCGTAGTTTTTCATGTGGGAAAATACCCTTGCTGATCTACCCTTTCGGGAGCTCTTTCGCAGTTTTCCAACACAACCACATCGGAGGCAACAAATAAATGGATTAAGTGGTAACATGAGAAGGGGATTGAACCCCATGTTCGGAGAGATTGTCCTGCAGCCACCTCCAAGAACCGTAGAGAACCCCAATTCAGCAGTTTTAAGCAAGCTTAAGAAAGAAATGTACGAGCCCCCAAAGATTTTACCAAAGAGAGTGAGTTTATGCTATAAAGACAGCGTTGCGAATGCTTTAAAGGAGAGAGATAGGGAAAAACATGAGCGTCGTAAGAGGTGTGCTATTTGCTTGGAAGATTTTGAACCTCGAGAGGAAGTGATGCTCACACCATGCAAACACGTGTTTCATGAGGATTGTATCGTCCCATGGGTAAGAAGCAAAGGCCAGTGCCCAGTTTGTAGGTTTGTGATTTCCGAGGAGACGAGGGATCCCACTTCTTCCTTCAACGACAATAATATGGCCATAAGGGGAACCAGTGACCTCCTAATTGCAGGCGAGCTTCTATCATTTTTCAGAGCCATGCAAGAAGCTCTCCAAGTGGGCGATGTAACCCACTAAAAGTATAGTTATATCACCAACAAGATAATATAAGACTTAGTGGACTAATTTAATGGTATCAAAATAATTAGTTATTTGCAAGGCATTGGTGTTAGGTTTGCTACAATACTTGTTAATCATATATATTAATACTACCCTTTAATATAACCCCCTAACATATATAAACAATGGAAATGCTTTAAAGAGAAAATTATAAATTTAAGAGATAAAATAAGTTGAGATTTTTTTATTTAAAATCAAAAGTGAACTACTTATCTAACTTCTAAAATATAGTAATATTTAAGCCCAGTGATTAGTAACTCCCGTCAGATTTATGTAAATTCTTTGCCTATTTTGTAGCCTAGTCTTTGCGAGGGAACCACAGCAAGTCAATCAATATGGTAGGGGAGATTCTGGTTTTACATTCATTCTCCCAGTGAAAAATTTATCAGGAACCTAAGTTTCCACACCCTCCCAGCGTAGATTTTGACAACGTTGTTGACCACTAGTAGTTTCCACATTTTCTTTCTTCATTTTCTTTAAAACTTGAAAATCTGTTTAAACATCTCTCTGCTTCTATCGAACAAAACAATGATGAAGCAAGAAAATAATGGACGCTTCAAAGATTATATAATATATAAGCGAAGGAAGAGAAATGAATTAAGGAAATTCTACGGAAACAAACTACACTACGCCCCCCCGTAAGATGCCTCATCTTGTAAATTACATTCCTCAGTGAGGAAAAGGAATGGTTAATCCAACCACCCAAGAACACCTCGTGGATGCTCGCAAGAGGAATCCCCGGTTTCTTCTAAGCAGGATCAGATTCTTCAGCTAAAGATTCTAGCATGCTAATGACTTCAGTCGTATCATCCAAATAATACTTAGCTTTACTTGGTTTTTGTCCAACTGTGCAAGCGAATACAGCACAATTGGCAGAAAGAATATTCTTAGAGACGGCACTACTAATTGCTTCAAACATATCCTCATCTGATCTGTCATCACCAACACACAGCACAAAGTCAACCAGTTTTCCTTGTACATCCATTGATGAAAAGATATTTTCTGCCACTAAGCCTTTGCTCACATCCTGCAAAACAAAGACAGATGCCTCAGATGATCCTTCAAGCAGGGGTACGGTACACAGAATTATTGGTCCATTTCAATTACACAGTCCAGATTGCCATTAGGAATTCAATATTAAATTGAAAACTTCAACAGTCAGGTTACTCCAGATAACACTTTTTACCAGCAGCAGGCTAATGAAAAAGCCAAAGGAACTTAAGGGGGTAAAAAACTCTACTCTAACAGAACCTAAATATATTTCCTCCATCTTTTTCACATATCTATGCAGAGATTTTAGCAAATACTGAATTCAACCTCTTCACTAAATACCTGGGGTTTTACTTCCACAATGAACTGACCACTCTTCACAACAACAGGATCATTGGCCAAAACACTTTCTAGATGATCTAACATTTCCTTGGCTTGAGAAGATCCAAAACCAAGGTCTGCATCCCGGTATTGCCACACCAAAGCACTTTCCTTTTTTTCAACGCTAGAACCATCGGTTGCCTCTGTATAAAGTTTCATGACAGGTTCAGCAATCTGAAACCAGCCAAAATCAGAGCTCTTGCCACAAATTTCCCATTCTTCACACTGAGACGACCTGAAAAGATGTCCAAAATTGTCTTTAAAAGGCCACAATATGAGCAGAGATCATGGGACGAAACTAAAATAAGGAACAATGAACGAGATGCAGTGTGAGAAAGCACATGTTAGCAAAGTGTGAGAAGAGGAAGATGAAAAGGCTCAACTTTGGGTATTTAACTATATTAGGAAATTTCTGCTACAAAAGTTCATGACAGAACATACTAAAAAATTTCAATTCTGCCACTCCAATGTGATTGTAGACAAGATATATCAATGACAAATGAGCTGCCTCTAATCAATATAACTATGTCATATAGCAGATTGTTTTAAAATTCAAATTAGATTACATCAAAATTGTAAGAATTTTGAAGGAAAAAAATACTAATCCAAAATGAAACAAATCTCCCAAGTCTCCACCATAACTTTAATAAATAATCAAGAACAATTAATACAAGGAAAAACTTAGAAAAAATAACACTTTAGTATAAGCCAAAGCATATCTGATTTTCAGCTGATGCGTCCGCAACCAATAACCATGTGTGCAAGTGACGATACACAGAGATAGAGATGTGTGTGTGTGTGTGTGTGTGTGTGTGGAGAGGAGGAGAGGGGGGAGCACCTCAAGAAGTATCCATGTTCTGCAGCAATTCCAATTTTTTTGCAGGGAGTAAACCAGTTACTTAAGCTATCCCTTCCCCTCCCACTAACAATGAAAACTACATTTTTGGAGTCTGCACTGAGTGTGTTCAAAATAGAGATGACCTCTGGACTTGGACTCTTATTAATAGAGTTCTGTGGCATAACAGTGCCATCATAATCCAACAAAACGGTCCTACTCTTTGCCCTCTTGTAAGCTGAAACCATATCATCAATTGAGAGCTTTCTAAAATTAGGATCAACTGCCACAACTCTGAATCCAAAGCTAAGGCCTATTCCCCAACATCTTTTTCGCAGAAGGTCAGAGCAAGCCCTCTCCATATCATGCAGGAAACTACGTGACCAATAAGCCACATCATGAGTGCTAACATACCGATAATGCTTTTCATGCTGCAACTGCTTCTCTCCATCTGCCATTGAGATGGCTTCATTCATTGCCTCTGCAGTTGTTTCAACATTCCATGGATTAACACGGATAGCCCCACTAAGTGATGGAGAACACCCAATAAATTCTGATATCACTAGCATGCTCTTTGAGCCATTGGCATTAGTGCATGATTCATAACCAGGCATTTCCTGTCTACAAGCAATATATTCATAAGGAGTTAGGTTCATCCCATCTCTTACAGCTGTGACGACAACACATTCAGCAATGCTGTAATAAGCAACTTTTTCTGCCACTGAAACTGGTCTATCTATAAAAACAACAGGTTCATAACCAGGACGCCCAAATACTCTGTTGACCCTGCTGCAGCTTTCTTGTATTTCAGCCCGTATGTCCTCTAGATGTATACCATTACCCCTAGCAGGATTTACTATCTGGACCAAAACAGCTCGTCCCTGCCAATTAGGATGTTGACTGAGCATCTGCTCCATAGCCAGAATCTTCAAATCAATACCTTTAAAAATGTCCATATCATCAACACCAAGCAAGACAGTTTTTCCTTCAAATTGCTGCTTCAGCTCCTTTACTTTAGACTCTTCATCTGCCATTCTCATGACTCTTTTAATATGATCCATGTGAACCCCAACAGGCATAATCTTAACAGTTATATTCCTTCCGAAATATTCCAATCCTAAGTAGCCCCTCTTTGACTGATACTCCAGACCCAACATACGACTACAACAAGACAGGAAATGACGAGCATAGTCAAAGGTGTGGAAACCAATGATATCAGAATTAAGTAGAGCTTTAAGTATCTCTTCCCTCACAGGAAGAGTCCTATATATTTCTGAAGATGGAAAGGGGCTATGCAGAAAAAATCCCATTTTCACCCTGTTAAAGCGTCTTCTAATAAAAGTTGGCAGCACCATCAAATGATAATCATGAATCCAAATATAATCATCCTCCGGGTTTATTATCTCAACTACCTTCTGAAAAAATATCTTATTCGCCATCACATAGGCTTCCCACAAGGAGCGATCAAACCGGTGGTTTTTGTCAGTTGAGACAGGTAGCATGTAATGAAACAGTGGCCACAACTGCCTTTTGCAGAAACCATCATAAAATTTAGTCAAAATATCAGGGGGGAGAAAAGTAGGAACGCAGTTGAATTTATCCAATAAATACTGCGACACATCATCCTGTTCAGCTGGATCAACATCAACCCGCAGCGACCCAACATAAAGAACCTCCATATCTTCAGGAAGTCCATCTTTAAGTTGTAAAAGCAATGAATCTTCATTCCAACTGAAAGTCCACCCCTTGTCCTCCTTTCGCTTTGCTTTCAAAGGAAGCTGGTTAGCTACAATGATCATCCTATCTGTAGAAACAGTTGATAGATTATCAGAAGAAACACTATGAGCCTGATCATCATCAAGTTCTGAAATTATCCCAGGGACACTCATAGCTCTTGGCAGTCGCTTTCTTTCTTCAAACTCCCTACCCATTGCTGGGAAATTCCCTGAAGCCAAATCCAAAAGATTTGTATACGACCTTGACATCATCTTTACGTTTTCCTAAAAAATACTCCTACAAAACTTATCTGCTCTGCACATTGAAAAGAAAAACAAAAGAAAAGGCCGTTGATCAGGAGGTGACAACACTACCACATTCATAAGCTACATAAAATACTAAATATCATCATAATAGAACAAAATTGACTCACTATGAGTCAAGCACACCAGTTTGGTTTGTCATTTTCTACTACGAGGCAGGGATGGCAGGGCAAGCAAAACAGAAATAATTACATTTCACCACAATGCTTAGACATATATAGTAACCAACAGTATAGGCTTACTGTATGTGAAAGCCCTAAATCCCCCTTGTCCACCCACATGTGTCATATCAAAAGGAGCATACAAACCAACATGTTTACATAAGCATTATACAAACAAAATTTTTGTGATCCTATCGATGGGAAAACCAATGGCAAGTCTGCAGCCATTATAGCAGGAGACAATACTATAAAATATACTGTTTCTTTCCAACCAACATCATGCGGTATTGAACAACTGAAATATCAACCCCAATATAAAAGAGGCATAAGAATTGAGCCAATCTCAAAACCCAGTATTGCGAATAAGAAATCGGGATTAGGTAAGAACAATATTGGCAATTGACACTGACCTAACGATAGAAACAACAGCAAAGCAATCCTTGTTAATAGAGAAGCAAGTTGTAGCTGAATTTCTGGAATACTACAAATTACAAATAACAAGAAAAGTCTAGGGTTTCCTGTACAAGATCTTCCCCTACCAGCTTCTCCTTCATCAAAATACTACAGTGTAAAATGTGAAATAGGAAAGCGCTGTTAATATTCAGATAATTATGATAATTTTACAGATAATCATCTATATTTGTGGAATTGATCGAGAATAATAAAAGTTTTATCGCACAATTTAGTCGTGAACCTTATCTCCAGTTTCGTACAGTACCGTATTTACAGTAACGGTCCTAGTTACGTGAGGCAGTGAGCGTCAACAACATCCCTGCACATGTTTTAGAATTTCT
>QFDD01013167.1:0-10196 GCA_006871305.1 Vachellia collinsii
TGATCCCATCATTTTTGCATCAATAAAACAATGTTATAATTTTTTTAAATAAAAAATATAAGGAGGATATAATAATTATGGGAATTGCTTTGCAATGTCATTATCAAAGTCAGCCACAACACACGTTTTCACTTTCTTGCACTGTGGACGGATGAGGCTTTGGCTAAAGTTCTACTCCAACATATCATTATCCCTGCACATATCTTCCAATCCAAATAAATAAATATAAAAGCCTGATTCATTATTTTTTTTTTCATTAGCCCACGCAACCCCACTTTAGGGACTAAGATCTGTGTGATGATCAATAATCAAATTAAGAACACATGGACGCCGAATGAGCTAGATCTATATGAGTATTGAATAAGAAGAAGCAGCACCAAGGTAAGCGAGGCACGCAGATCTATATCATGATATCAATTTTGTTTAGCTGTACACATCAAAATTGAAGATTGAAGTCTTGGTAGTTCACTTTAAAGGGACTGATAATTTGTGTAAATGACTTTAATAAGTTTCATAACCACTTTTGACATGTGAAAGAATTGGGAGAAAATTTAATCAGGTAGGAACTAATAGTTTTGACATGTCACTACAAAAAAGGCTAACTTTGTAGTGGTTATTTTATGTATTTTCTGTGGTTTTTAACCACTACAAGAGTACTAGTAACGGTTTAACAAATCACTACAAAATCTACCGTAGCAACAGGTTTAGCAACGATTTTAGTGAATTGATGTGCATATAACAAAAACCGCCACTAATTTTGCAGCATTTTATTACCGCAACAAATGAAGACGATGCAATATGTAGCGGTTTCAGAACTGCTACAAATTTTTAATAATAGAAAAAGAAAATAAATCATAGTAGTGGTCAAAGAAACCGCTTCAAAATAAAAAAAAATTAGTAGCGGTTTACTAACCGCTAGTCCGCTACTAATTTTGCAATGAAATTGGATTTGCCGCCAAATTTTAAATTTTTGAAAATTCTCACCAATAATTTAGCAGTTTTAAAACCGCTACAAGTATCTTCCTCATAAATCAAAATAACCCCCCAAATTCCGGGCATAAAGGACATCTGTAGCAGTTATTAAAACTGCTACTAATGTATCTAAAAATTAAAAAAAAAATTGTTAGGATATGATTTGACCAAGAGGAGGGGTGAATTAGTCTAAATAAATTTTTCGCAACTTTTGAAAATAAAACAGAGAGGAGGAAATAATGAACATAGAGATTTATACTGGTTCGGTCCACTTGACCTACATCCAGTCCTCAGAATCCTCTCAGCTTTTCAAATCCACTAACCAAAAACTTTTACATCAGAATGAAAGAGAGACTCTCCCCCTTCCTAACTTAATACAGCACACTGACACTTTTACCCGTGTCTCTTACACTTAAGATTCTCTAATCTTGAGCAACTCTCACAGAATCAAGATTTGAATAAGAATATTCTCCTTTCTGAGAATTGAATGCTAAGCACTGAAGAATTTATGATCGTGAGAATGAAAACAGAGGAGGTAGATGAAGAACAATAAATGAAGTATATCAATCGTGAGTTCTCTGCCTTTCTCGTCTTGAATGCATCTCTATTTATAGTTGGGAAGTAATAAATGTCCATTTGAAACAATTTTGTTTCCATTACTCTCATCCTCTTCGTTCAACTTCTCGCATTAAATGCTTCTGACACGAAGTATGGTCATCTCCTGAGATTTTATCAGTTGAATGCTTTTCCAGTGAGACAATTAGATGTTCCATACTCTGTTAATCATTAAAATAAATGAACATTTATGAGAGTAGAAATGATTCAAATAAATGAAGCGTAAAGAAGGAAAGATTTGAGAATAATGAAAAGCTCTGACATTCTGAATCACTGCCAGTAAAAAGAGTGCTCTAGTGATATATAACAATACTCGAGTGTTTGTGAGAAATAACAGTGAAGAATTCAAACCACTTTTGTTATTACTCGAGTTTTGAAGATAAAGCTTGGAAGTATTCTCATTACTTGAGTGATTATAGAGATACTCGAGTGTTTGTGAGTCAATTTGTGATAATACTTTCAATGCTTCTTGAGTTCTAACAAAAGTTTTGTCATTACTTGAGTGTTAGATAATAAAACTCGAGTTTAACTGTGTTCCTGTTAAGCAAAACTTTATAAGTTCTTCGATACTCGAGTTTTATGCTCTAATACTCGAGTTTTAAGTATTTGAAATCAACACTTCTATTGCTCATCAAGTTTCCTTTAGAGTATTCAGCCTGAAGACAAATTTAGGCTCGATACTCAAGTTCTGTTACACAAGACGCGAGTATTAGCAACACTTTTGTTGATACTTTAAGTTTTTAACGAAGTATTGAAATTCAAAAAGTCTTTCTCAGCTCGATACTCGAGTTCTATTTCTCAACACTCAAGTATTAGCAACACTTTTGCTAATACTTCAAGTTTTCAAAGAAGTATTAAAACTCAAAAAGGTTTTCTGAGCTCGATACTCGAGTTCTGTTTCACAGTACTCGAGTTTTGACAATACTTCCATAAATAACTCGAGTCTTACTCGAGTTTTGACAATACTTCCATAAATAACTCGAGTCTTGGTTGAAAGTGTTATGTTTTGAAAGCAATTTTAAATATCGATACTTGAGTGTTGTATATCAGTACTCAAGTGTTAACAACACTTTCACTAAAACTTGAGTTCCATTGAAAATATTGGTTTTCTGAAACCTGTTTTAGCACTCGATAATTGAGTATTGTCACTCAATACTCGAGTGTTGTCAATACTCTCTCTAAAACTTGAGTTCTAATGAGAGTGTTGGATTTGTGAAACTTGTTTCAACACTCGATACTCGAGAATTGACACTCAGTACTCGAATGTTGTCAATACTTCCACCAAAACTTAAGTTCTCTTGAGAGTGTTGAGTTTTGAAAGCATATTTTGTACAATGGTACTCGAATATTGATTCTTATCATTCGAGTATTCTCAACACTTTCACTAAAACTTGAAAATCACATAAAGTGTTTGTGAAAACATTGAATTTTAAAATAATTTCAAAAATATAATTGTCATCACACTAGTAGAAAAATGCTTATTTAGACCACCATTTTTAGACTGCATTTAGAGGATAAGGTCTAAAAAAATTACCAATGGCATTTTTGTAAATAAGAATACAAATTTTAAGTCATTTAGACCGCACCTAAGAGGTGCAGTTTAAAAAGTGCCGTTTTTAAACCACACTTAAGAAGTGCGGTCTAAAAAGAATATCTTTTAGACCCCACCTAACAAGTGCGGTCTAAAAGAGGCACTTTTTAGACCGCATCTAAAAAGCCAATCTTTTAGACCACAACTAACAGGTGCGGTCTAAAAGAGACACCTTTTAGACCGCACCTCAAAGGTGCGGTCTAAAAGAGGTACTTTTTAGACGCACCTCTTAGGTGCGGTCTAAAAAGAGCTTTCAAAATTCAAAATTTAAACAGCGCGCTCAGGTGTTGTCCAAATCTAAACGCATTTCCAACTTTTTCTCCTAAAGACCTTGATCGACATTTTTAAAGTTTAGAGCAAAGCAACCCAAATCCTCATGAAAACTCAATTCCACAGATAAATTACTTCAAAGTATCGACGCAAAACCACCTGACGCAGTCTACCTCTTTTGTCTTTGTGTAATTAGCTCCAATATTCCAACCAAATTTCTATTTTCTTTTGGTTCGGGGTGATTGTTTGATTTGTATCACAGGAGGTGCTTTAACTTCTGATTTTTTTATTCCTTTTTATACATAATAAAGTTCATCCACCTCAATCCTTCCATGGATTCTAACTTATGGACTTCACGTCTTGCCTTGATGAATTTTGCCTTGTCCACTATTTATGGCTTCTAAATTTCATCTTTCCCTTCTTCCATCTAAGATAAGCATTTTTGTCTACAATTGGTTTTGGCAGACATTTGATTGATTATGGCGCGATGAAGAGGAAGCAGAAAGAGAAGACTAACTAAAATGTGAGCAAGCGAGGAAGAGGGATGCTGAGGTTCATTTGGAGCAGCTACCATGGCTTCTTCTAACTGAATGCAAGCTAATCTTGAAGATCTTGAGGATCAACAGGCAGATCTTGGAGAGTGCAACCATGGCTATGAAGATTGGCGGTTTGTCCTTTACCACCCTCGACCCCAGCGACAAGCCACTACCCTTGGACGATCTGCAGAAATAGGGGAAGTCAAGGTTTGAAGGATGCTCCGCCAGTGGCCAAGGAAGCCGATGTGAAGGTGGAAAGCTCCTCATCACCGATGATGATGGAGAGCGACGGATCTAGGCAGCAAAATGAATTTTTTTTTTTTAAAAAAAAAGGGAACTTTTTAGACCGCATGTATATGGGGTCTAAAAGCTTCCTGACTTTCTAAACCTCTCTTATCTAAACAGCACCAAAGTGCGGTCTAAAAAGTCATTTTTGTGCTGTTTAAAAAGCGTTTTTTCCACTAGTGTCATCAAAACATTATCTCATCAGATCTAAAGAAAATTAGCTATATATGACTTTAATCAATTACATTTCAATAATAATATTTAGATTCAAGAAAATCATACAAAAAAAAGAAAATAAAGAAGAAGGGTGAAACCGTTGATGAAGAAGAATTCTCACCTTTTTTTTTCATTCTTGGCTCTCATGATGATCCACACGCTCTCTCTGCCAGGCGGCCTTTTTCTCCAGGCACCCCTCCTCTTTATATATATATATATATATCTCAAGATAAAATAAAACAAATTCTTTATCTTAAACCAAGATATTCTCTTACTATCCATCCTAAATAAAATAATATAATATAGAAAAATAGAAGAAAATAAAATCAAATCCAAATCTTTTTCATCTTAAAACTTTAAATTATTATATCATTTAATATCATTATGATAAATCCCAAAATAATATACCACTTGATAGATTTACTATTTTAAACGTAAAATCTTCTAAAATTATAATGATAAATGTCCAAATATATCTGAAATATATATATCAATTATATTAAAAATTAAAGAGTTATTAATCACTATTACACGATAGAAATTTTCAAAGTTGAGAAGTATAAAACAAATGAGTAGCATAATTTTATTGCAACAACTACCATCAACATAATTGCCAAAATGGGACCTCTAAGTTGAGAACTTCTTTCTTGAGAAAATAGGAAAAGCCACTCGAGCTTAAAACCCCCTACCATAAAATAGACCATAAACTAAGACGGTCTTCACCATTTGACAGAACAAGTTTTCATAAAAGATCATAAACTAAATGAAGATAAAATGTTAGCGAAATCCAAGTCTTCATATTATGACCTCGTTTACAAAAGCAAACTTGATTTCATATATGAACAAGACACTAATTTCTAACTCAAATCTAGCGGTTGAAGATGGAGCATGTTCCACCTAATTTTATGACCATCCAGAAAGAGTGGTAGCAAACAATAATAATAATACCCAAAAAGATAAATATGGAGGAAGAAATTGGAAATAGTACAGACAAGAGGATCACAAACCAGATAGGGGACCTAAGTTCAAGACCCATTTTATGGAATTGAAGCATCCAAGAATTTATTGTTGTTGCCAACTTCATAGTGTCCTCCATTTGCGTCTGCAAGAAATGTGGGTGCCAACGATCACATTGCAACTCGAGTATTGACAACCATAGTGTTGATGAGGACCAAAGTGATGCCGACCACAGCGATAAGTGAGAGTTGTCGAGTTGAGAGATTTTCGATTCTGATTGCAGACCAATTTTTGTTTCAAAAGAAATAAGAGTAAAATGGTAACTGTACATTTAGAATGTCTTACACTAAGGTCCCTTGGAACGTTTTAAATAGTGAAAAATTTGCTGGGACTTTTCAATTATTATTTCTATTGGTTGGGACTTTAATGTGATTTTCGCTAAAAAGAAAGGCAAAACAGTAACTTATTTAGGAATTTAATTCACCAAAGAATGAAGATTTTACCTCTTTAGCTGCTTTATTATAGTTTCTCCATTCCAACATAAATTAAAGACACTTACCATCAACAAAATGGTTGAAATCAGTGATTTTTTTTATAATTATTAAGTGACAATTTGTGAATAAATGTCACAAGCCTAAAAAGGATTGGTATAAACTATACATGTCACAATCCATTATGCAAACAATATTTACCACTAAGTGAGTAATAGCACTCAAGTTCTTTGCGAAGAAATTTCCTAATTAATGCCAATGCTTTCCAAAAAAATAAAAAGCTGAGCATCTAACTCTCAGAAAAAGGAAAAACGGAGAGCAAGATATTAGAGTATATCAATAAAGTTATATAGAAATTAAAAAGTAACCATTTTTGTTTAGAAAAAAGAATGGCGTTTTTCTCATACAGCAAATTTTTTCATTGCATATATTAACTCAAAACATCTATTAATTCGTTACATCTTCAATTTTTGGTCACACGTATCCTTTTGTTTTTCTTTTGTATTTTTGTTGGAACTTCAGATTGGAGTAACATATTTAGGAATTTAATAAATGATAGCCCACATAAGTAGTGAGCAGCAAGGTTCAAAAAACCGGACCGAATATTGAACCGGTCAAAGCAGTGGATCAAGGGTTAATGGGTCAGATCGGGGTTAAACCGGGGTCAGACCGGCCATATTAAAATAATAACATTTAATTGACAATATTAAAATATAATACTTTTAATAATGTTTAATTTCAAAATATTCATCTTTATCAGTTAAAATATTTTAGTCACTGTAATTAATAATCATTCATAATAAAAAAACATCATTAAAATTCATTCATCAATCATAAAACGCTAAATAATCAATCATAAAATAATCAATCATAAAAAAATTCATTCATCGGTCTAAACCCCACCCGGACTGGACCACCGGTTGGTCCGGTCCGGTTTTTCATACTCTAGTGAGCAGTGCAATAATAATCAAAAAAATTGATACCACATTGTGAACCAATGAGAACCACAAATTCACTACCATAACATAAATTAAGATATATTTCCCAAATCAGTCCTAAAGAAAATATACAACATAGCATTAGAATTATATATTACGTACCAACCACTTTGTTCTTTAAAATTTGCCACTAAATGTTTCAAATTTAAGAATCAATGCATAAACCATGTCATATGATTTAAATGCAGGTCATTTCATACGCTAATGATTAGTTTGTAATTAATGATAGCAAAATAAGCGAGAGATCATACCTATCAAAGTATATCAAAGGAAGTGAATTAATGAGAGGCCTTTTCATTTCATTATGTGTAGAAATTTGAGTTGCAGGGGGTGGCAGATGAAGTTATCATGAGATTTCCTAGATTTAGCAGTAGCCAAACACGGGGGAGTTGTCTGAGAGATGGCAGAATTGTTGAGTCGCTTTGTGGTGGTAGGGAGTTGATCTTCAACACAAATATCTACAACCCTATTTCTTTTCCAGCCTGGCTCCTGCTCCAGCTTTGAGCAATATATTAGTTGCACACCACATGCTGCTTCTAAAGGGACGAGATCTATCGTGGAATATTCATTCCAACATTCCAAATAGAATTCACATGAAATCTTAGTACCATTAATTGATCTAGTATCGAATAATTCACATTCCGCAACCCATAAAAAAACATGATCTGAATTCGATTTAAGATATCTATGCTTGGGATAAAGATTATGGAAGAATTTGTTGTTATCATCATAAGAGATAAGAGAATAAACATTAGCTAATCCCCTTGAGATGAGATGGTTAGGTGCAACAACACAGCAAAGCACTATGCGGTGTGATCCTTTAGGATTGCAAGTGAATTCAATAGCTCTGGAAGCCTCTGTCATTTCCTTATATTTCATCCACTCTGGAACTCTGCTTCCTAGGTAACATACTGAACCATGAAGACCATCTTCATCATAATCCATATCATGATAGGGTGAAGTCCTTGAGGAATTTATTAGCTTCTCAATAAAGCCAAGCGATGAATCATCCAACTTTACACAATTAAAGAAATTAAAACCACACTGATTGTGAAGTAGAGAGCCAAAGCATATAGTCTCCAATGAAGTACATTCTGTGGCATCTAATTCTTCAAGAAAGGGAGGAAGCCTAAGTATTGACTTGAGTATTTTGCATCCTATCAGGTAAATGCCTTTGAAGCTTGAAAGATCGTTCAAGGCTGGCAATGTCTCTACACAAGAGTCATTCAATGACAACTCTTCTAACCTTGTTAAACCTTTGATACTGTTAGGGATTTCTCTCAAGAAATCCACTCATCCAAGCATAGATATGTTAAATTATGCCAAGCATCAAAAAGGGAGTACAATTCCTTTGTGTCAATTTCTTGCTTAAATTTAATAATTTGAAACTTCTCAAGATTTGTCAAGCAACAAAGCCCATCTATTGGAAGACTCTTCAATCTATCAGCATCAACAATAAGCATTCTGAGTCCTGTGCATTGTCCATTTGGAAAATGCAATGTTTCAACTCTCGTGTGATAAAGATCTATATCTCTCAATTTCTTTGATAATAAACAGAATGTCTTGAGACTATAACAACCATCCGTTTCAAGTTTAGAGAGAGATTCATTTTCAATATCAAGACTCTTTAATTTTTGGCAATAGGATACATTCATCTCAACAATAGTGTGAAGAGATAAAATAGATGGGTGAACACAACTCAAGTTATTACAACCACTAAGATCTACAATTTCAAGTTTGCGGGCCATAGAGAAGTCAGGCAGCTCCATCAATTGCTTGGAATCACTCAAATTTATTTTCTTTAGATTTGCAAGATCCTATGATGATCATGATAAAAAAGAAAAAAAATTACCCAAACAACAAAGACACTGTTAAATTTGATTAGAATGCAGACATGTAAAATATACATTAGCATATAAGTACTTGTTTTACATCCCAGAGCTTTTTAACTTTGCTTTCTACCAGTTGAAGTTCAACGAGATTCTCAAAACAAGAGCTTGATGGCAGATACTCTAATGGATAGCAATACCAATGAAGATACCTTAATTTATTAGGAAAAGAGTCAAGATCATGAAGCTCTACAAGAACCAACAATTTGATGATTCTTAAATTTTTCATCTTTTTGAAGATGTCAACTCCCAATCGTAGATGTAACATCCTAAATTTTATTTTGTGCCTTAATTATAATTAAGAAAATAATTATTTGTGATAAAAGAATTCATTAGGTAATTATAATAAAAAAAAAATATGTCGGCAGAATATTATATTATAATAATATAATATATTATATTATATCACAAGAGGGAATTTGGGAAAGGTGTCTGCCATTTTTCTTAATAATGTATTATATAATATTAATGTATTATTTTAATATATTATTATATTTTTATAAGATATATTATTATATGATTAAGTGGAGAATGGCAGAAAGGAGTATTATATAATATTAATATATTATTTTAATATATTATTATATTATTATAAGATATATTATTATATGATTAAGTGGAGAATGGCGGAAATGAGTATTATATAATATTAATATATTATTTTAATATATTATTATATTATTATAAGATATATTATTATATGATTAAGTGGAGAATGGCGGAAAGGAGTTACGGGAAGGGAAGACATGCATAGTAAAATAAAATATTATTATATTATTATATTATATTATAATAATATATTTTATTATATTATAATTTTGTAAGAATGGGAGAAGGAAGCTGCGTGCAAGGTGAAGGGCGTGAGGTTATAAATACCCTCCCCTTCTCATTCTTCTCTTCATTTCCGCAGTGAAGAGAGGAGGCATGCTGAGCTCTTGTTGAGATAATTTAGATTGGTGTGTGTGATTCAAAACTTTGAATTATACTCTTGGCTCATAAAGCTTTCAAGGTTTAGCTTGGAGTTGAGGTAACTGAGGTTAATTCATTTTATATGCTTGCATGGATTGTAAGGTATTTTTGATACCTTGATTTTTATTGAGAATACTATCTCTATATTTACGTATTCAGTCTCAATGAAGTGGGAAGTATTTTGAAGCATATGTTTTACTTAAAGATATATATATATATATGACGAACTGTTTATAACTTATCCTTAGATGGAATAAATTGTGAATTATTGTATCTGTGGAAGATTGGAATATTAGGTGGTATTGAAGTAGTTGGGTTGATCTTGTGATGGTTGGGCTTATGTTGTATCCGCGGTTGCCTCCACTACTGATCATAGTGGTTGGCTTTATTGTGACTCAGACCCAGGT
>QFDD01013173.1:0-12416 GCA_006871305.1 Vachellia collinsii
CAACGGTTTCTTGATCAGAGGCTGATAATCATCTCCATAGCTAGAAGTGATGAGAAACACCACTCCAAAAATGAAGAGTAGCAAGTGTTTAGAGAACATTGTTGATGATGCATGCAAATCACATGTATGCTCACATATAATTTGTAGCACAACTAGGGATGGCCCTTGGTGTGGAGATATTGGGGTTCCAATATATTTTATGTAAAAAGAAAATGAAATGTCCCTTCTGTGTTTCCATGCATCAAGTTCTTTATAATGCCTATTTTATTTTGATATTTATTCCTACACTTCGAAAAACTTAATCATCGATGCAGATATTTGATATATAAATATATTCACACGCATCAAATTATTATGTATTTGAGTTATTTTAGAGAAGAAACGCATTTCTTACTCTTCATGCATCAATATAAACACGTGTGCTATAACATTTCAAGTAATTCATTAATGACCCTCCTTTCTTTTGACATATATATATACACAGATGCATAATTTGATTTTAACTCGTATATACAAAGGACAAAATTGAATTGCAAGCATACGTGGATATCGTATTTTCTGAATTTTTTTCTGCTATTGGGTGGATCCCACACACACACACACATTGTTTCTTTCTTTTAGCAATAAAGATTAACATTGATGTTGACATGAAGTCATATATAGTCAAAGATGTGATCCAATCCAGCTGTGATCATAAGAAATTGTTTTTAACTTAAAGGAGAATAGTTATGATTCTATTTAGATTTCAGAAGGGCGTATGCGTTTATTATAGAATCGGCAAATGATTATTTAATCGAAACCCAAAATCTCATGAAACCTTGCAGCAGCAAAATAGTATTTGTGAAGCCACTTTACAAAGGACGTATTAAGGTATAATTGAAACATAACAAGTTGATGAAAATCATAATCATATTTTACTTCACAAGAGGTTCAACGATAATGTTATGTATAGTTGCATCCAGTATTATAATGTTATTTTTATGGTGCATTTAGCACCCCTTGATCTCATTTTATAATTTCATCCAGTACACATTATGATTCAGTATGCTAGATACATTATAAATCAATACATTTTAAATAATATATGCCAAAAAATAAAATAAGTAATCATCCATGATGACGATGATGATGATATTTAAAAACAAAGAAAGGTAATATAGTAAACGAACAAGAGATATCCATCAGTACTCCATGATAGTCCTTAAAGACGCATATACTTATCCCATAATTTTCAACATTCAATAAGTTTCCAATAATACATCCAAGTTTTGCAAAATATATAAAATTTTCAAGGGTAAAGAGAAAGTGCTTGTCCGTTCATGAAATTTATTACTTATAGAAACATGATTTGTAAGAGCTCTTCATTTAGAAAAAGGAAATTTCTAAACCAACAGCAAAATATCGTAAAATTTATATGTCTACATTATAAATTCATGTATAAACCAACTACTCATCAAAGTTGTTTTCATGTCTTCCACTTTTTCTAAGGAAGGTGACTCAAAGAGCCTAGTTATTTCCTCCCTCAAACTAATTTATTCTTCATATGATAATACATATATATATCGCAATTTTAAATCAAACCATCACAATATCCATATCCCATTCTTAAGTGACAAATATTGCCTATGTGCATGAGGCGCACATAGGCTTCCCAAAAACTTCAGACAAAAAAAAAAATCCAAAGAAAGAAATTAAGAGCCCCCTACCCCATAAAAAAAACGTGTGGCAAACAACAATGAGGTTGTGGGTGGGACGGGGACACGTAGCAGCAAGGCTGCGGCAGGCCGTCGCCATGTGGCAGCCAGGTGTTGAGGCCACATGTCTATTTTGTAATTTTAAGATAAAAATAAGTAATGGTTGATTAGCGACATATTAGCAATGGAAAATTTTGTCACTAATTTCTTGCTAATTTTGGGGACAGACTATTACAATTTTGCGATGGATTAGAGACGTAAAATTTATAAAGCTATTTAAAGATGGAAAATTTTTGTCTCTAATTAGAGACGAAATTAAAAATTCTGTCACTAATCAATTAATAATATAGTGAATTTAGCGATGGAATAACCTGTGGCTAAATAGATTTTTTTGTTCCGTGTTATAGACGATTAGGATTCAAATACTCTCCTCTAATACATTTTTTTCAATTAAATAAAAGCACTCTTTTTTAGTGGCATTCATTTTTTTTTAAAAAAAAATATGAATTACGGTCAAGATTTAGTAAAACTTTCTGAAAACATGAAAACTAAAATCTTTTAAAACATATGGTAAATAAAATTATAAATGTTGTCATTCGCGTTATAAGTATAACCTGTGATTAAAATATTTTCTTTTTATTTGTAAATATTAGCAAGTGTAATCAATTTCTAATACCATCGCTCAGTTAGTTGAATTTCCCCAAATATAAAACTTGTTAAATGAAGTGGTAAATGGCATTATTGAATGGTAAATATCTTTATAATGTTGTCATTAGCCTTTTCTATATATGTTCATATCGTCTCAAATGATTTTTTTTTAATTATACCATTTTTTTTAAATAGGTGCCACTCCAACCTTCCACTTTATTTTGTAGGGCAATCTTAAAGCCAAACATTGCTTTTAAGTGAAAACTTTATGAGCAAATTTGCATCTTGCCCCATTTTTTTTTTCTATTTGTAGTATTTGCCTATTTGGCTCAAAAAGCCCAAATTATTTATGGGAATTAATTCATTGAGAACCCAAAAACAATCTTAAAGGCAGGGTAAAGTGATACAATAAAAAAAACCCTGAAATATTAAATATGGAGCAATTAATCCCACCCCAAGTCAACTAAACCCTAACCTATTGATGATATTATGGGCATCCCTGGTTTTTACTTCCGGCAACTTAGAAATTTGTTACATTTAAAGAGTATGGTTGAGGGAGTTTGGCTCAGCTAGGTGAGGCAGGATGAGAGGGAGAGGATGGGGAGTGGGTAGGAGTGGACGAACATGAGAGAGATGTTAAATCAGGGTGTGAATTGCTCCATTTTTAATACACTACGGTAAAGTTTCACCCTTAAACGTACACTTTAAGATGCTAGATGAATCTCTTGAAGAACCAAAAGATTCTTCATAATGACATCTATTGAAGAACCAAAAGATTCTTCATAAATAGCCAACATATTATATAATTCAAAAGTTATTATGTGCTGTTTGTTCTCAAAAGAATATAGATCATGAGAAGATCATTAGTTCTGATTTGAAATGGATCTCTACATTTCTGGAAATATCTTTAACTCATATGAGCCCATTCAAATAGCATGTAAACCATATAAGTATTCAGTAAATTTGATAGATGCATCTATAAGATGGTTACATGTGTGATTATCATTAGTTTGCAACCTCAAGTTTGCAAAATTGTTTGAATAAATCATCACGTTGAGTGCACAATTTCCAGATTATACGATCTATAAATCATTTGTTAAAGCCTCCATAAATAACTAGATTGATACTTATGAGAACAAGATTTTTACTTCAGTGTTAGCATATTTGATTTGATATATTGCAGCACTTGTACATGTTAAGCAAACAACATTCTCCATGTGAAATTGGCTTTTGGTTAGGAGCAAGATATTTTCCATCTTAAATGTTTGAATGTGCGATATTTATTCTTATTGATCCACCACTATGCACATAAATGGAAAGTTGAGATAAATGCTGGGCAAGATTCTCCTCTTTATTTATCTCTAAATGAAACAAAATGGTGTTTCTAAAGTGAACAAATGGGTTTATGAGACTTGTACTGCATTATTAATTATTTGTCATTTGATAAAGTTTTCCACATGAGGGGGAGAAATTGAGTAGTTGGAAAAGAAAACACATTGAATACATTATTAATATCAAATGCAGATCCTCAAAAATAATAGTATGAACCAGAAGTTCATTGAATATTGCATTCATGATATATTAAAAAATATATGTCAGATTCAATTATTGACCTAAATGAGAATTACTAATTCTCATATTCCAACTGAAAATGCTCTAATTAGTATAAATAAAAATGAGACATGCCCAAAGCATGAGAAATGAATAGGTTCCAAATATAATACCTATAAAGAGGAGCATATCATTAAGATGATTTTATTGAGGAGGCTATCACTCCAAAAGAGTCCAAGACATAACTAATTACAAAACCTCCAAGGAGGTTCAGGTACTTGAAACGCAATATTGAGATTTTGATAAGTTATGTCGCAAAGAAAAAAATGGAACCGAAAAAGATAAAATTGTCGACAATAATTTTGATGATATCACGTCATCAAATGAGGATTTTCTACATAAATCTGTCGTACAAAGTAGACAGAAAAGTGATTGGCCATGATTAGAAGTAAAAGAAAAAGACGCAATGAAAATACGATTATATTATTTTAATGTGAGAATTATGGACCTACAGTCCAAACGTATGAAATACAAAATTATTATATGATATTTAAACATTTATGTGAAAACAAAGATTTTCACAATGGTATGATGGTTATAATGATATATAAGATATATTATTCTATGGTGGATGAAAAATAATTACTAGTCTGGCAGAATATATTAAAAAAGATGCATCTATTGAATATTGTTAAAGCCTATGCATATTGATACGATCCAATAGGACGCATCAAATTCAAATAAGCCTTTTGAAATTCTAAGTGAATTAATTGCAAGAGCAAGAGCCAAAAGAATGAAGGAAGCATTGAGTGGGCTTGTGCATGAGGTTTCAATAAAGCAAATGGTATCTATAGCAATCAATGAGAAAGAAGACTCTAAGGACGTTATTAATATGATTTGGGCTGAAAATAGACTTGAAGATCATATTTTGGGTTTGAAGGCTTCAAATTAAAGGCCTTAGACCATGGGCTATACATATGATGGCTCATTTGGGCCTAAATAAGTACATTTTGGGCCTAAATTGCTGATTATCTTTTATTTATTTTGTTCTGTGCGAAAATTTATAATTTGAATTAGATAGAATTGGATAGAAGATATTCTTTTGAATATCCTTATCCCTAGATTTTATGATAGTTATCAATTTTAAAGTTTGAATTTTATCTTTTTAGATTTTAGACTGAATTTTATCTTTTTTTTAGGATAGGATTTCAGAATGTAATCTCTATAAATACATTGTACTCCTCATTCTTGAAAGAAGACTATTAGATCAAATTATATTTTGAATTGAGTTTGCATGATTGCAACTTTAAACTTGAGAGTGGATTCTCCCTCTAGGATTCTTCATTAAACTAACAGATTTATCAAGACTTGATAATCTTTGTGGCGTTTTCCAACACTTAGGGTCCTTGTTCTTTCGTGTTCAAGGGTTCAAATAGATCATCAACCTTTGTTTAGCGTTCTTGGGGTGCGTATATTTCAGATTGACTGTGGGTTCTTGGGATTTTTCCCTTTGGGTTTGCACCACATATGGCTCATTGGACAGTGAAATGTACATCAGAATGCTTGAAAGATATATAACACTTAAGTATGTCTGAGTATATCATTCAATATATAAAATGTTATATGGATTAAAGATTTTGAGTATATATAATTGATTGAAAAATTTATAGAATAAATCAACATATCTAGAAGATATGATTGAGAAATACATTTTAACATATAATTTGATGACAATGCATTTATATATTCAGATAAAAAAGAAGATCAACTATATGAAAAATCATTGATGACATTCGCATTCAAGAAATATGTTTAATTGATAATGAATGATATTGTCATCAGAAAGTGATATTGTCATCAGGGGGAGTAAAGATTATGCTGTACTCTTTTCCTTAACCAAGGTTTTGTCCCACAGGGTTTTCCTGGTAGGGTTTTTAATGAGGTAGCTTCAATATATATTGTGCACTCTTTTTCCTTCACTATGTTTTTGTCCCACTGGGTTTTTCATAGTAAGGTTTTAATGAGGTACAATATTTGCTTATGGATATCCAAAGGGAAGTGTTATAAATATTATAATATCATCAAGTGTGGATGTCCATAACCTTTACCTTTTGGAATTCTACACTTAAAGTTATATTGGATGTTTATAACCACATAGACTCTTAGGATTCCATTTTAT
Source organism: Vachellia collinsii (assembly GCA_006871305.1). NCBI lineage: Eukaryota > Viridiplantae > Streptophyta > Magnoliopsida > Fabales > Fabaceae > Vachellia > Vachellia collinsii. Next base: position 6,073 of record QFDD01013173.1, read on the forward strand.
AATTAAAGACTATAACATCTAATACCTCTATGTTGTATCATAATATGGATTAATTCTTAGGTTTATAATATTGTAACTCTTGGAAGGATTTTGTGCTTATAAATAGAGTTGTAACACAAAGGGTTTGATGGACATGGAATATACAAGTGACTGAGAATCTCCCATTCTTTCTCTCCAATTCTCTCTTGCCTATCTTGCTTACTCATCTTTCTTATATCAAATCCCATATTTTTATAACATAAAGAAAATTCAACGACGAATTATTGCATATTGATCTTAAACTCTTTTATAGTCATAATACCAAAACATACTTGAAATCATGAGGCACTTGGCCATAAAGTAGGGTTGATAGCTTATTTAAAGGCTTATCGTAAACTGGTGACTTCTTAATTGAAGGCTTGTAAGTAGGTGCCTTCTTAATTGGAAGCTATAAAACAAGTGGCTTTTTTAGTCTAAAGGAATCTCAGGATCAGCTGGTGGCTCTTCTTCTGGTGGTTCATCGGGAAGCTCAATATATAGGTGGGTTAGGAAACTCAACGTGTGGGTCATTTTCTGGTAGAATAACTGGTGGAATAACCGGTGGACTAATTGGTGGAATAACTGGAGGAATAACTGGTGGAAAAGGAATAACTGGTGGAATAACTGGTGGAAATGGAATAGTTGGTGGAATAACTGGTGGAATAACTGGAGGAATAACTGGTGGAATAACTGGAGGAATAACTGGTGGAATAACTGGAGGAATAACTGGTGGAATAACTGGAGGAATAACTGGTGGAATAATTGGAGGAATAACTGGTGGAAGAAAAAATAGAATTTCAACAGGTGGATCTTCAACTTGTGGAATCTCGATAGGTGTTTTTTCAACAGGTGGATCCTCAGGAGGTGGATCTTCAACTTGTGGAATCTCGATAGGTGTTTCTTCAACAGGTGGACCTACGGGAGGAGGAATCTCAATAGGTGGGTCTTCAAATAGCATGTCAATAGGAAGATCCCCAACAGGTGGAATCTCAGGTGGAATCTCAAATACTGGTGGAAAAAGTAGTTGATCCAGAAACTTGGATTTTTCATGAGATGGATCTATTGGTGGCGTATTCTCAAGCAACGGTTTCTTGATTAGAGGCTTATAAGTGAGAGGTTGATAATCATCTCCATAGCTAGAAGTGATGAGAAACAACACTCCAAAAATGAAGAGTAGCAAGTGTTTAGAGAACATTGTTGATGATGCATGCAAATCACATGTATGCTCACATATAATTTGTAGCACAACTAGGGATGGCCCTTGGTGTGGAGATATTGGGGTTCCAATATATTTTATGTAAAAAATAAAATGTCCCTTCTGTGTTTCCATGCATCAAGTTCTTTATAATGCCTATTTTATTTTAATATTTATTGGTACACTTCGAAAAACTTAATCATTGATGCAGATATTTGATATATAAATATATTCACACGCATCAAATTATTATGTATTTGAGTTATTTTAGAGAAGAAACGCATTTCTTACTCTTCATGCATCAAGATAAACACGTGTGCTTATATTTTTGCTAATTGGTCGATGAATATAAAAGAAAAATCCAAAACAAAATTCTAAATATAATATAACATTTCAAATAATTCATTAATGACCCTCCTTTCTTTTGACATATATATATATATATATTTACAGATGCATAATTTGATTTTAACTCGTATATACAAAGGACAAAATTGAATTGCAAGCATACGTGGTTATCGTATTTTCTGAATTTTTTTCTGCTATTGGGTGGATCACACACACACACACACACAGATTGTTTCTTTCTTTTAGCAATAAAGATTAACATTGATGTTGACATGAAGTCATATATAGTCAAAGATATGATCCAATCCAGCTGGGATCATAAGAAATTGTTTTTAACTTAAAGGAGAATAGTTATGATTCTATTTAGATTTCAGAAGGGCGTATGCGTTTATTATAGAATCGGCAAATGATTATTTAATCGAAACCCAAAATCTCATGAAACCTTGCAGCAGCAAAATAGTATTTGTGAAGCCACTTTACAAAGGACGTATTAAGGTATAATTGAAACATAACAAGTTGATGAAAATCATAATCATATTTTACTTCACAAGTGGTTCAACGATAATGTTATGTCATAGTTGCATCCAGTATTATAATGTTATTTTTATGGTGCATTTAGCACCCCTTGATCTCATTTTATAATTTCATCCAGTACAGATTATGATTCAGTATGCTAGATACATTATAAATCAATACATTTTAAATAATATATGCCAAAAAATGAAATAAGTAATCATCCATGATGATGATGATATTTAAAAACAAAGAAAGGTAATATAGTAAACGAAGAAGAGATATCCATCAGTACTCCATGATAGTCCTTAAAGACGCATATACTTATCCCATAATTTTCAACATTCAATAAGTTTCCAATAATACATCCAAGTTTTGCAAAATATATAAAATTTTCAAGGTTAAAGAGAAAGTGCTTGTCCGTTCATGAAATTTATTACTTATAGAAACATGATTTGTAAGAGCTCTTCATTTAGAAAAAGGAAATTTCTAAACCAACAGCAAAATATCGTAAAATTTATATGTCTACATTATAAATTCATGTATAAACCAACTGCTCATCAAAGTTGTTTTCATGTCTTCCACTTTTTCTAAGGAAGGTCACTCAAAGAGCCTAGTTATTTCCTCCCTCAAACTAATTTATTCTTCATATGATAATACATATATATCCCAATTTTAAATCAAACCATCACAATATCCATATCCCATTCGTAAGTGACAAATATTGCCTATGTGCATGAGGCGCACATAGGCTTCCCAAAAACTTCAGACAAAAAAAAAAATCCAAAGAAAGAAATTAAGAGCCCCCTACCCCATAAAAAAAAGGGGGAATTACTATAAAGTCCCATGCAAGAGAATTAATATCAGAAAGGTCCCATTGACAACTCAAGCAGCTACAGATGACAACTCAAGTTACTCGCATTGATAACTTCTTGGGACCTGTCTGATATTAATTCTCTTGCATGGGACTTTATAATAATTCCCCCTAAAAAAAACGTGTGGCAAACAACAATGAGGTTGTGGGTGGGACGGGGACACGTAGCAGCATGGCTGCGGCGAGCCGTCGGCATGTGGCAGCCAGGTGTTGAGGCCACATGTCTTTTTTGTAATTTTAAGATAAAAATAAGTAATCGTTGATTAGCGACATATTAGCAATGGAAAAATTTGTCACTAATTTCTTGCTAATTCTGGGGACAGACTATTCCAGTTTTGTGATGGATTAGAGACGGAAAATTTATAAAGCTATTTAAAGATGGAAAATTTTTGTCTCTAATTAGAGACGAAATTAAAAATTCTGTCACTAATCAATTAATAATATAGTGAATTTAGCAATGGAATAACATGTGGCTAAATATTTTTTTTTTTGTCGTGTTATAGCCGATTAGGATTCAAATACTCTCCTCTTATACATTTTTTTTTCAATTAAATAAAAGCACTCTTTTTTAGTGGCATTCATTTTTTTTAAAAAAATATGAATTACGGTCAAGATTTAGTAAAACTTTCTGAAAACATGAAAACTAAAATCTTTTAAAACATATGGTAAATATAACTATAAATGTTGTCATTCGTGTTATAAATATAACCTGTGATTAAAATATTTTCTTTTTATTTGTAAATATTAGCAAGTGTAATCAATTTCTTATACCATCGCTCAATTAGTTGAATTTTTCTAAATATAAAACTTGTTAAATGAAGTGATAAATGGCATTATTGAATGGTAAATATCTTTATAATGTTGTCATTAGCCTTTTCTATATATGTTCATATCGTCTCAAATGATTTTTTTTAATTATACCATTTTTCTTAAATAGGTGCAGCTCCAACCTTCCATGTTATTTTTTAGGGCAATCTTAAAACCAAACATTGCTTTTTAAGTGAAAACTTTATGATCAAATCTGCATTTTACCCCGTTATTTTATTTCTATTTGTATTATTTGCCTATTTGGCTCAAAAAGCCCAAATTATTTATGGGAATTAATTCATTGAGAACCCAAAAACAATCTTAAAGGCAGGGTAAAGTGCTACAATAAAAAAACCCTAAAATATTAAATATGGAGCAATTAATCCCACCCCAAGTCAACTAAACCCTAACCTATTGATGATATTATGGGCGTCCCCGGTTTTTACTTCCGGCAACTTAGAAATTTGTTACATTTAAAAAGTATGGTTGAGGGAGTTTGGTTCAGCTAGGTGAGGCAGGATGAGAGGGAGAGGATGGGGAGTGGGTAGGAGTAGACGAACATCAGAGAGATGTTAAATCAGGGTGTGAATTGCTCCATTTTTAATACATTACGGTAAAGTTTCATCCTTAAATGTACACTTTAAGATGCTAGATGAATCTCCAAAAATAGATCAAGGTGTTAGGTATTCGTTAATTGTTTATTTTATATATCACAACTGATAAAACGGAACATGTTTGTAGCTAGATAAACGGATATAAAAAACTACAAGGACAACATTAAAAAAAAAATGGTGCAATATTAAAAAAGAAAACTTGACAATAAATTATTGCATATTGATCTTATACTCTTTTGAAATCATATATGATGTTCGTGTTTGAAGGAGGCTAGTGAACTTAAGGTAGGGGTTGATAGGCTTCTTTGTAAACTAGTGACTTCTTAATTGGAGGCTTATAAGTAGGTGGCTTCAGAGTTGGAGCCTAGAAAATAAGTGGTTTCTTTACTTAAGGTTATTGAAGTTCAATTGGGTCAGGATTATCGGAAATCTCAACAGTTGATGTGAAAACAAGTGGGTTCTCAATTGGCTCTTCAATTGGTGGAGTCGCATTTGGTGGCTCCTCTAATGGTGGAATCTCAACAGGTGGCTCTCCAATTGGCGGATCCTCAAAGTGTTGGAATCTCAACAGGTGAATCCCCAACTAATGGTAAATCAAAAGGTGGAATCTCAAAAACTTGAGTTGATCCAAAAACTTCAATTTTTCGCTTGGTGAATCAATCAATTGGTGGCGTTTACCTAACCATTAATGATTTTTGGACTGGAAGTTTATAAGTATGTGTGTTCATATTTTGTCTCATTGGTTGATGAATATAGAAGAAAAATCCAGGACAAAATTCTAAATATAATATAACATTTCAAATAATTAATTAATAGTTCTCCTTTCTTTTGACATATTTACATATGCATCATTTAATTTTAACTCGTAAATGTAAAGGAAAAAATTGGATTCCAAGCAAAAGTAGGTGGAGTATATATATTGTTTCTTTTTTTTTTTATCATTAAAGATTAACACTGCCGTTTATATGAAGAGATAAACACACACACACACACACACATTACACACACATTCAAAGAAGTGAACGAAATCCAGCTGTAATCATAACAAATTGTTTTAACTTAAAACCTAATAAAAAGAGATTTCAGGAGGGTATCTGTGTATATTATAAAATCGGAAAGTGAGTAAACCATGCAGCAGCAAAATAGTATATGTTAAACCACTTTATAAGGACGTATTAAGGTATTGAATTATCGCTACAAAAAAAATATAAAATTAGCTACGAAATTTTGGTTTGCCACGAAATTCGTTACGGAATTCGTTCTCTCGCAAATTCACAGTCACAAAACGATTACTGATGGAATTTTCATTCCGTTGCAAATTATCGATGGAATATTCCGTTGGAAATTTTCGGAAAATTCCGTGGAAAATGTCTTTTTTTTTAATAAATAATAATGCCACGTGTCATCTTTGCCACCCGCCACCTCACCCAGACCCCTGCCACGTGACACCTTCACCAGCTGCTACCTCAAACCCGGGCCCATCACGTGTCACCTCTATCAGTCACCACCTCATAGTCAGGCCCCGTCACATATCGCCACTTGATAAATTTTCAATTTTGCCTCCTCCAAGATTCGAACCCTAATGACCTGTACACATGCGTGAACACTTGCCAGTTGAGCTGCAATAACCTTGTATCTTCTAAACGCATATTTAAATATATATATATATATATAATATTATATTGCATAATAAATTATTTATAAATAATATTTATATGATTATTAATTTCATAATTTTTATTATTTTAAAAATATTAATTTTAATATAAAATTATTACAATAAAATAAATATTATTTCTAATATTTTTATATTTAATATTGATTTCAATTAATATATTAATTAAGATTTAATAGTAAATAATAATAAAATAAATAAGAATAATAAATAAAAAAATTAATAATTGGAATTAATAAAAATTATTACAAATAAAATAAATATTATTTCTAATATTTTCATATTTAATATTAATTTTAA
>QFDD01013176.1:0-10195 GCA_006871305.1 Vachellia collinsii
ACGGATTCTGCGAGATAAGGACTGACAACGCGCACCTCGTTCATCACAACTATGACAGTCTTGTCCCAGCGAACTGGAAGCCTGCTCACATGTTTATGACAGCCGTTAAAACAAAAAATGAATGTGGTTAATAATAATTTCCCAAAGGACAAAAACGCAACCAAGAAAATTTAATAGATTTTAAAAGAAAAAACTATACAGGAGCAGCAGACATTTATTCATTCAATCCATTTAGCAAAAATCAGGGACTGAAATTCAAGCTAACCAATACTAGATTTCATGTTCATGCATACACGTCCCAAAAGTCCTAAAGGTCAAAAATCAACCTGCGTTTGAATTTAAAATTTCCAACTACCTCCACCAATTTAACAATCAGATCTATGGTCATGGCCAAATGTATGAAATCCAGTTGCAGCATCTAACCATCCAATGCTTGTAAGTTGTAAGCACAGCAAACATAGAAGTCCTGGCATAGCTCTAAACTATATAGTTATTTTATTGACCTTATTATTTCATATTTATGAGTGGAGGATATCAACATGCGATACCATCACTTGACAGAAACACTGGTACAACTGAAAGAAAAGGAGGGACTAAAATCACATCAAGAGTATTCTGCAACAGCATTTCACATAACTCATGTTCAACGTCAGGTACAGGAATTTTGCTCGATGACAAGTATTCAATTAACATCACATTTATTAATAACAAATGAAGTTTGAGAATAAAAATAGCATAAATTAATGTTCACTTGTACACATCCATCATCTAAAACTTTATATCAGCAGAATAATATTTCAGAATAAGCATATAAATAGTAGAGTTTGTGTAGCCTTTTTCTCTATTTACAGACCTATCTTTCAACCACGAACCACCACCTCCCCCCAAACCTCCCACAAAAAAGCCACCTTCCCCAACCATTGAAAAGGGGAATTCCAAGGTGCAAATCACAGTTTCTTCATTTATGGACTTATGGTGTATTGAAATGCTAGAGTAACATTCTTGACATAAAGCATATGAGTAAGTTTGTGACAGGTTGCTGAAGAACATGATATAACAAATAGAGAGGGTGATAATCACCATAAAAAGGGGTGAATTATGGGACTTCCAACGTGCAAATCACAGTTTCTACAGTTATGGACTTATGGTGTATTGAAATGCTAGAGTAACATTCTTGACATAAAGCATATCAGTAAGTTTGTGACAGGTTACTGAAGAACATGATATAACAAATAGAGAGGGTGATAATCACCATAAAAAGCGGTGAATTACCTCCACTAAGGCATATAGCAGACGAAGAGGCTAAAAACCTCACTATTGAAGTGTAACCCATTAAAAGAAGCAAACCAGGAAGAAAAACAAATATTGATGGAGATCAAACATATCAAACGTATCCAAGAAACAACAGAATTCTAAGGATGCAGGGGTAAAAACCAAGGAAACATAAAGCAATGAGAAACGTAGTTCAGTTAAGTAGACAACAGTAAATGTTTGGCTATACAAAAAAGGAAGATAGGAAAACATTTTATTGTTTACAAGTCACGGAAAAACTCATAAGCTGGCTTGGTTATAAAATCCTTAAATTTCCATATAATCTCTGCCACTTAATTTTATCATCAAAAATTTGTGTCAAGAAGTATTACACATTGTTCAAATTGAATAATTAGTAATTAGGGAAATGCGGTTACAATTTCCTTGCATGCTAAATTAAAGGCTGAGCACTTACGTTTTAGACAATGCATCAAAAATACTTTGTGCCTCGCTGGTAACACCCACACCAATCCTCTCAGCCTCAGCCTCTGCTTGTCTAAGATCAAAATAATTTCGTATCAAAAGTTATTCTAACGAATAACGCAGACACAACGTTGAGAAAGAAAAAAAACTGAAAAACTGAGCGTGAAATGATTTTAGAATCAAAACTGCACAAAAAAAAAAAAAAAAACCTGATCGCTGCTTCTTCCCTAGCTTGGAGAGCACTAAGGTCAAGGAAGCAATTCTTTGGATCAAGTGGGTCCTCTGCTTGACCTAAAAAGGTGAAATCTTTGATATAATTAGCCTTCAACAACCGAATATTTCGATGAGGTCCAGGTTTGGAACCTTCCTGAAGTACGAGGATGTTAGAAGAGCGATCAAATGTGATAACTTGTGCTTCGAATTCGTCGCCTAAGGTGGTCTTGATCGATAGCAAACACCCCACAGCCAGGTCCTCTGGGTTGCTACCAACCATCGCGATTCTTTTCTTTGCCTGCTAGTGCTGCTATACAACTTCCCCTTTCTCTCTCAGAACACGCAAGCTTGCACCGATTGAGCCTCGTCGTGGGAAGGTAGACGAAGAAAATTTGATTTTGGATTTGAGGCCTTGGGCTGACACTGGCTACTTGGTTTTGAGTTTAATTTGGAGGATTTTGGGCTCAAAAATAACCCAAAGAGAATTGCACAACAGGTGGGGTTAGGTTTACGTAGGACATGATTTTTTTTTCTTGGTGAACTGACAATTCACCAATTCAGACATACACCAGCGGAATTTGGATCTCATAGAAACGGCTAATGTGATGAATCAGAATTCAATTCGTTATTAGAAGAGATACCCATATATAATACTTGACAGTGTCTCTAACAAAATTAACTCCAATAAAAGTGTATATATGCTTAAAGAAAAACAGAAAAGAAACAATTGAGATACTCAAAGGAGAGATCAGAATTTACAGGTCAGCTTCTGAGAAAATTCCTCATTGCCCAATTCAATGGACACAAGTTATTTGAGAGAACAGAATGTCTCCATTAATCTTCTTATTTTAAAATTAAGAAACAATTATTACCTTATTAAGATTAATAAGGGTAATTACGCTTATTAAATATTCCATTCATCTCTAATGTATGAGTTAGTTGAGTTGGTTAATTATTTGTACAAAAACAATATATGTTAGTCTTCTTAAAATGATATATTTAATCATTTGTATTTAAACTATTATGAAATTAAAATCCGCTAATATGTGCAACCCATAGAAGTAATTTAAAAAAAAAAATTATCAATTTAAAAAATAATTTAGATTGTGATATTACATTTGGAATCAAAATAAATCTTTACTATTCTACATTTAGGACAATATGGGATAAAATTTTAAAATTCATATAGCATAAAAACAATTGCAATGTTTTTTTTTTAATTGTAGAGATGTATAAATAAAAATTTGAGTGACTTAGCAACTGGACAAGAGAAAAGGAGATGAGGGGAAGGGTCACATGGGGTTTGGTGGGAAATTGTGATGGTTGCACAATAAAAATAAAATAAAATTAAAAAAAAAATAAAAAAAAAAAAAAGAAGACCGTGTTTCACATGTGTTAGTTCAACACGGCTCAACCATGAAATAATTTTTTTAAAATATAAATTGAGCCATTAGCGAGTCCAATCTACAAGTGTTTTTTAATCATGGGTAAATCCCAATGCATAAAAAAGTATTATTATAGAAATAATATTATTTTTGTTAAAAGTATTTTTATGGAAAGAAATAACTTTATTAATAATATGATGTTTTTAATAAAGAGTTCGGTGATGTGGCTGTGAAAGGTTCACTTTAGAAGCTTTGAGGCATGCTAGTGGGATTGAATTGAAACGATTTTGGAAGGTTAAGGTGAATGGACAATTTTTTTTTTATGTTTAATGTATTGTTCTTGAACTTGTGAGTTCCTTTGCATTAAACATGATGAAGTTTGAAAAATTATTAAATTTTAAAATGAAGTTAGTGGAATTTAATTTAATGTTTTTCTTACTTTTAATGAAATACGTTGAAAATATCTTATAAATTGAAAATATCTTATAATAGTTAGGGGCACACTATTTTTTAAGATAAAATTAATCATACAATCATTGTAGATTCCATCAAATTTTGAATTAAGCTGCTATAGTTTTCTCTTCTTCTTTTATACACTGACTGTTTTCTCTATCATTAAAGTTTGTCCTTCTATCCCAAAAATCTGAATAAAAGTGGGGGGAAAAATATAGGCACTTTAATTAAAATTTGTTGAAACTGGATTGCCAGATTATTTTCTCCTAAAATGTAATGTAAGTAAAGGTTGGATCATAAGATTAATTGAATAGTAGATGAGTGGTAGGAGTTACTTGAGCAAATATAAAGTGGTAAAGTCATTAAAATATGATTCAAATTATGCTTTCATAAACCAATTACGCTTCATACGAAACAATAGATACAGCAAAAACAATTGGTTTCTCATAACGAATTAAAATAAGATTCAAATTCTTCTCAAAAGATGTGTCTATATTTAGTGTTTAATACAATACTGCCTTAAATAATATTGATTCCAATAAGAGGATAACTGTGATTAACAAAAATAAAAGAGTTAATGTATAAAAATACTCATAAGCTCTTACCAAAAGTACGTACATCACCATTTGCTTTTCAGAAGTGCAAAAATACCTTTAAACATTTAAAACGTGAGCAAAAATATCAGGATTGTTAAATGCAATTTATGGTGTGGCCCATTTTATTTGTGTATGCACATGCACCGACAAGTCTTGACATTTTTACCCCTAGGTAATACTACTAGACGTAATTGTGGTAAAAATCTCAATTATTTTTGCAACTTTAACATAAACTAGTAAAAAAACAACAAGGCTTCGTAGAATAGTTAATTAAAGCGCACCCTACTGCTCTTGACCACATGGTTTCAAGAGAAAAGTCAACTAATTAGGTTGCCATCATTAATTAACAAAGATGCGCAAGCATGGCCTGCAAAGGTCGGTCCGACTGGTCGCAAACGGGAAGGTAAGGCGCCTTCCCTACCAGGTCAAGGGCTCGAACCCTGGCGAGGCACCCTGGGATTAGTCTGGTACTTCGGTGCTGGGATACCTTGAGGCAGCGATCACATCCTACTAAAAAAAAAAGATGCGCAAGCATGGTCAAGTGAGGCCATCTTTGTTTTAATAATTCCCACTGTTTTGAGTGGTTAACCTACTTCAATTGTTAAATTTGGTTCACCTAAACATGCAAAGTGTCACCACCGGTGTAAAAGTTTACTTTTAAGAATAATGTTATTTCGGATTTTTTCTAAAAAAACAATGTTATTCCTCACCGTTAAAAATGTTAATAATCAACGCTAATTTTTTTTAATAGTTAACATGAGTTTTTCAACAGAATGGGACAACATTACTCCATTTTAAAATTTCTAGAGTAATATCAACGTTACTCCTAGAAAAAAAATTTCAGAATAGATTTATTCCTTAACTTATCATATTATATGGAAACCAATGAGTTTGCATCCACTATGAATATAAAGAGCGTGTGAGTTATGGTAAAAAAAAAATTAAAAATTAAAACCTTATCAAGAAAAAATCACTATGAAAAAAAGCCGATGCCTACCAATTGACTCACAAGTATAACCTAATGATACCCAGTTTTCTTTTTTTGGATCAAAATGGTACTGATATTTTAAATTATGGTTAATGATGTTAAAAACAATTTAAGAGCCTATTTGTGATGGCACCAAAAAACACGTTCACGTAAGTCAAAATTTAACTTATCTCACATACATATCTAGTAGATAATAAATTACATTAAAAGAATAATTTTGACCACTAATCCAAACATACACTAAATTTACTTTGAAAAATTCAGAGTTAGAGTTTTAATTTATTTTTTTTTATATAATAACAACTAGAATATTATTTTGTTTTGTTAAATATGATTTTGGCAGAGTCACTTGCTCTCCAACTCATTGTTCCCCTATTTTACCATTGAGTATTGACTCAATAAACTATAAATCCCTACATAAAATATCATTCTTTTATTTATAAGTAATCACTGAGTCCTAAATATAAAAGTTGATAGGGAGTTTATTTTCATCTTTAATATACTATTTTAGTTTACTAAATCTACTAAAGTTATAATTTTCTTTATAATTTTTGAAGTTGATTGCAATTACTAAGTGGAGTTTGTAATTAATATATAGCAGTTTCTCATACAAATAATTAGAAGAGATACTTTAGATAAATCAATACATAATATTTCAATAAATAACAAGATTAACTATTTTTTAATGTCTATAAATTAATTATCTAGTTCTTAGTTTTAGTATAAAAAGAGTACGTTTAATTAATCCCATGTGTTAAAAGAAACACCAAATGTCAACTAGATCTGGGATTCACATTTATTTTAGTCAATAACAAATATCAACTAGGGATTCAAATTAGATTCTCATGATGTTACATAAAAAACTAATTAAAAAGAATTTGACATTACTTAAGAATTAGTATTGAATAAATAATAGTTTTGCTCATTCATAGCCAACTAGATTTTTTTTATATATAATGTTTTTAATATAAAATACATTAATTTGGAATTTTTTTTTGTGGGGAGTTCATAGATAAAAAGGAAGCTTATATTTGCGGATAATAACTTTATAAAAAAATTTAACATATTCGAAATGTTCAAGGACAATTTTGTTATAAATAAACAAAAATATTCTTAAGTTTTTTGCTTTTTAAATTATGATAACTTAAATTTTTCTGGAGGTAACATAAATTTTGAGTTTCTTAATATTTTATCCCCACCCCCCAAAAAAAAAAATTTACACGCGCAAATTACATTAAAAAAAACTTCTTAAATTACTTGCTATTTTTTTTGGAGCCACAAGGCTTTTTAGGATTATTATTACAATTGCACTGTAAGAAGATTAAAATTGAAGATTTTTAAAAGTTTAAAATATCACCATCTTAAATTTTCATTATATTAGGTAAAAACGTATCTGTAATCCTAATAATTTAAGTCAACTTTTGTCTTAGTCCCTCTACATTGTGTTTTTAGATACTGTGTTTATTTGAATAAGCGATAACAGAAATAACTTTTTGGTATAATGACTATTGAAAAAGAAAGTTTAGGTAGAAGTTAGATGATGTGATGTAATTTATATTTGAATATTAATTAGCATAATGATTTTTTGTGAAAAGGAAAATTTGTTTGGATAAATGTTTGAGAAGTAATTTTTAGTGGAAAATGACTTAAAAATACATGAATCTCATTAAATAATATATATTCATGCATACTTATAGATTATTTTATACTAATTTTAATCCTTAATATAAAAACCAATTGACTTTTATTGAAAATATTAAAGAAGTTGAATACACTACCAAAAGTATTTATTCATATATATAATTAGATTATATATCAGACTATGTGTCATACAAATTATTTTTGAGAGAATTGATAAATATAAATAGTTTTAAGTAATGTATTTATTTTTATTAATCTTTCAAATAAAAATTAAATGATTTTTATATTAAAGAGCGGCGTAGTATATTGTGATTAATTTAGGCAAAAATTAAATAATAAAAACTAAATTCACATGCGGAGGCAACGACTCAACGTGGAGGCAACACAGGGTCAAACGACTTGTGGCCTGGAGGAGATTTTGGCCTTAACGTATTTTGCAAAAGCGCTTATCCAAACAAGCTTACACTATTGTTTGCCAATCAATTCTCAAAAGCAATTTCACGCAAATCGAGATTAAACTCTCTCACATACTTACCTCGGATTCTGTGAAACCAAGGTTTGAAACCTAGATTCTGTACTTTTCCCCGAGCTTTTTATGCCAATATTCTTACGCAAACACACTCATTTATGGCTTGTTTGAGATTAAGTTTTGAAAAATGATTGTACGCAATCTAAGGTAAATATGTGAGATGAGTTTTATTTCTGTTTGCGTGAAAGTGATTTTAAAAATGATTGATAAATATACTGTTAATCTTTTAGTTTCTTTTTGTTAAAAAGTTAGTCCTCCTGTTTATTAACATTGGACGACATGGCACCTGAGCTGGCATACAAGTATAACTTGAGATGGAAAACACTTGGACAAATAGGGAAGAGAAATACTTAAATAAACCCTGTGTACTATAATGTTAAAAGATATATTTACATAAATCAAGATACAACTCTTCTTATATATTTATCTTGTAGATTTAAATCATGTTGGAAAAATAGTTTCTACAACGAATCTAATTAGACCAAATACAAATTTGATCTTATTTATAGAGCATATGTAAGCAATTTTTAAATCATATTCATAATAATTAATTTTTCATATAAATGTACTTTCTCCCATCCTTATTATAAGATAATTAAAAATATTAAATCTGTCATAAAATTCAAATGGTTTTTAGTATTATTCTTATTAACTACACTAAATTTTAACGTCATATTAGCTTATGCTCTCTCATTGCCCTTATTAAATATGGACACATGGAAAATTATCCAATTTTAATTTTTTTACTTGAATTATCCAATATTTATTGAAACTATCAAAGTCTCTTATGAAAATGACAAAAAAAAAAAAACTTCCTAGAAAGTCTACTATATTGGGAGTAATGTTTAAAAATAATTGAATTTTAATATAGAGTTAATAAAATCTAAAATTTTCCTTAACTTATTTAAAACATGTTAAAAATGATTTATAAATAAGATTAAAGGGGTATTACAGAAGAGACACATTATCTTATTTAACCTTTGTCTAATGAAAATATAGCAACTCAATTCATTTTAAAATTTTAGTAAGCTAATGACTCATCTCAACCCATTCATATTTTACTTTACTTTTAAGAAAAATAATTCTCTTAATTATCAGATTTATTTTTGTTAGAAAGAATTGGGGAAAAATATTGTGGAATTAAGTATAAAATAGGACCTTCTACATAGATACAATTAAACTTTTACCGTATACAACTGATCAGCTATTATTTTATAATTAATTTTCAACCAACATTTCCCCCAATTTTATCTTTTTGTTAAGCCATTGCAAAGCAATAATCTTTGACTTGACAATCTAAAACGGCATAGCATAATCAAAACGCAGGCTAGGGCACGCAGGTTGCTCAATGGAAGAGAGGAGATCGATGAGCGGTGGCTGCGCAGTGAAGGTGGAGTGGGAATTGTCGATTGGGTTAGGTAGACGAGAAGCGATCGACCTGGATGGGCTCGCCGGTGAAGGTGAAGAAGCAATCGCAGCTCGGGCTAGGCGGAGAGGAAAGAATCATCGGGAGAGATTGGTGGAAAAAAAAAAAGAGAATAATCGCGTGAGAGGGATCTGGTGAGTGGTTAAGATTAGTTTTTCGACAGCGGGGTTTTGTGATATGGGTTTTTTTTCCCATTAATAATTGATTTCAAGACTAATATGGGGTTTCCTAATTATGTGCATATTTGAATATGAACGCTCAATCTTCCTCTACCTTTTCCCTTCTAGATTATGTCTTATCAACTTTTGATGGCTTCTTATAATCATATTCCTTGTTTATTATCTCACTTTTCTTTTTTGGTTTTCCACTATCGATAGCTGCACTTGCCTACTTGCTTTTGTGACTCATTTTTATTTCCCAAGGGAGCTCAGTGTAGAATGCTCTAGGAGCTTTTTGTTTTTGTAATTTCAAGCTCTGTCATTTAACTCAACTCGTGTACAATCAAATGGAAACGCTTCTCTGTTGGATTCTAACTATTGAGTTTATTCTATTGCTTTTGCTTGGATTAATGGATTCATGTTTGTAGAAAAAGGCCCAGTCAGCTATTTTGCCCATGTGCTCTTCCATATCAGCAATAATTAATGTTGTTAGTGCCATGTCAGCTCCATTTGCCACATCACCAAATGTTAGGAAACAGAAGGACTAACTTTTTACTGATATCTGAAAAAAAAAAAAGTACAGGATTAAAACCAAAGTTGATTTTGTATTAAAAAAAAAAGACTAAAGTTGACCTAAACAATGAGGACTTCAAATATATTATTCCCTAATTATAACAATACCTTCTATCACTATAAAAAATAAATTCTTTTTGAAGTTTTTTTAGACTAATTTAAATTTTCTAACATTGTTACAAAATTACATTCATTATTAGAATTATTCAAATATATATACAGCACTATCTAAATTTTTCATAGATATATTGATATAGGTCATTCTTGTAAGCTTGTGTTGCACTGTTGTTCTTGTTCCTGGGTTAATCGTGATTTCTGGTTCACAATAGGCCTGGATGAGGACAACAGTGGAATAACAATAACAAATTTAGCAATCACTTGTAAACAAAATTCCTATAGAAAATTTTCTGAAGACTGGTCAGCAAATTACCGAATTAGGTGGATGATGAGAATTGCGTCTGCTCTCTCTCTCTCTCGCCCCCCCCCCCCCCCGGGGGGG
>QFDD01013178.1:0-10559 GCA_006871305.1 Vachellia collinsii
AAAAAAAAATGCCAAACATGAAAGTCTCGTACACAAAATGGATAACATGATAAACAATTATCTAGAAGCATAAAGTTGCTGTCTATCATAGTAATCCAAATTTTATAGCCATAAAAGTGATCAAAATTGTAAAGAATGAGTCTCATACTCTTGGAATAAGTCGCTATAAAATTGAAAAGAATTCAATTTATTAACCAAAACTCAAATCACTCAGTGACCTAAACAAACTATTTAATCATTTGGGCCGCCATGATAAGTTTGACATAGTTACAGGCCCAATATATCAGTTCAAACACTTTACATGATTACAATCCACCCCCAAAAAGAAGCAAAGAATATAGAAACGGAAAGGAGGATGGGAGAGGAAATTGAACAGATTAAAGTTGACAAAAATATAAAATGAACAAAAATTATACAGAAAGTCACTAACGGGATAATATTATACAAACATCAGATCAGCTGGTCCTAAGTCAAATTTTAACCTGAAATAACTATAACCACAAACTACAATAACTCTGATCCTACACAATGACTAATCCACAAGATTCCCAAAGCCTACGAGTCATCATATGTTAGAATGAAATATTTTCATGGCATAATACAACAACGACAAAGTTCACTCTTTTTTTCCCTTTTGAGTCTGTCCCCATAGTATCTCTTCCCTTTTGTCAATCTCGATCCATTGTTTGAGCACGTCGGAAATGTCGGCCACCTTCATCTGTTCAAACAATAATAACAAAAAGTCTTAAGAAATACTTACACACCATAAAAGGCAAAGAGGTAAATTTTTCAACTTCTGTTGACATTTTCAGTGGAATCTGAATTATTTAAATTGTTTTACGAACTTTTCATGTTCATGAAAAACTTCACACTGTGTGGTCAAGAAATATTATTCGGAACAAACAAAAATTCAAACTTTATTTGATTAGGTAAATATTTTCTTTTCCTTCAGAAACTAAGCCCGTTAAACAACCAAACAATGTCTACACTATTCTATGGTTTTACCACTTTCACCATCAGATAGATCCGTGAGTCTTGCTATTGCATCGATAAGGGATTGTTCATGATCCTGCATTTATTTACATGTTGATCAGTCATAGAAGATTAAACATCCACCATTAAAGGTGAGGAGATGAGAGATGACATTGGCTGTCCAATCCCTTTACCTTCAATGCTTTCTTGGCTTTCTCAACTTCTGCAGGGTCAGGATGATTTGCACTAAATACCCTTTCCACCTATCCAAGTTGAACAGAAACTTGAATACATGTCAACATGATAAACGAATCTCGTTCAAAGAATCTTCCAATCTAAGCATCTTATTTTCAGTTACCTCCTTGATTAGTGTGTCTGTATGCCGTATTTGTATATCATCTGGAGCCCTTTTTCCTATGCCATTCTGTGATGGCAAAAAATCTTTTTTAGATTGTCCCTTTGCAGTTCCTCTACCCCTTCCGGCTCCTACAGGCCTATTCATACCATGAGCAGGCCCACCGTAAGCCCCACGATGATTGATTCCAGGATCCTCACCGACCCATTGTATATCTTCAGCAGAGATCTGCAGGAAAAATACTGTATCTGCATCAACAACAACATAGGAGTAAACAGAATCTAAAACTCTGCAAGTTGTCACTTAACATTCAAGACAAATGGGAAGATCAACGGCTCCAACTTAGACTTAAGGTGCACAAGAAACAAACCCTATACTTTAGGGATGCAGTTCAAAAATTTGAACCAACTTAGGAAGTGTGAGAAGAAAGAAAAATCAAATATGGGTTAATTTTTCAAGCGTTTATTCTCATACAGCTGGAAAAGCTGAATGGTGAATTTTAGTAATTAGAAGAGAATACAAAGTGGGCGAGAAAGTAAACTGAGCACTAATTTAAAGATGGAAGCTTGGAATTTGCCAGAACATACTAGATGCATGCTAATGACATTGAATACCAATGGTGTAAAAATTCCAATTAATGATGAATTTGTTGATAGACTTCATGAAGGCAACGGTTTTCAAAACATAATTTCCTTAGTTATTTTAGCATGCTAATATATAATCAGAACCGAATGGCACATCATTTTATCCAGCAGTCAGTAAACATAAGAGATTAAAAATTGGCTCAATATTTTAATACTTTGAAAATATAACTAATAAAACCTTTAATATGTATTGATGATGCTAATACAGTCATCCATGTCATAAGCTAATCCGTTAGAACGTCAAATTAGAACTAAAACAGAAATCTAGTATCTATTAAACCCATACATGAATTTATTAGGCCCCTAACTATTCTAAATGAAAATACTATATCAGTATCATTGAGTGCTATGTTTCTGTACTTGACAAATTTCTTCCAACTCCAAGTCACAAGTTAATTTGTTATAAATGCAAATTACAAATAACATGGACATTAGCTGCTATATCCATGTAAAATACTTTCAGGATTTATGATGTCACAAACAAAAATCCCAATAGATTAAAGACTAGACTATCAAGACTCTTTTGTTTACTTTGCTGGAGAAGTCAAAAGATAGTCTCCTAGTTCTCTTCCTGCATCATAGCCATTTCATGTTCAAAAGACCACTTGCAAGCATATTTGCGAACATAGCTTTGTAATTATAGATTGGTGTCAAAATGTGCAAGCACTAGAAAGAAAGATGTTCAATAGCATAGGTGGGACAAAGCGTAGATATACCTCTGACAAATTAACCCATTCCCATGTTTCATTTGCAGTTCCCATGTCATAGACCAAAGCATGTCGTCCCTGAAAATTTAAAAGCAAAACAAATGCCACCAATCACATATTAATTGAGAAATGAATTCCTGATAAATAGCAGGGTGTGAAGTGCAGATATACGACTGTGTCATATTCAAGACATATGACAGAGATAAGAAAATTTTAAAAGGAAAAAAAACTAGGACACGCATCTGAAAGCGGATATTAAAGAAATAATGAATATTGATGACTATGGTCAATACTTCCTCCGATCCTTGATATTAGACCCATCACCAGAGGGAGTATAATATACTTCACATCATAAATATTGTAGATGCATATTCATTATTTTCAAAAGTTTTTAATGAAAATGCTTAACATATTCTACAGCACTTCTCCTTTATGCTTTTGTTTATTTTTCTTATTCATGTGTTTCTCAGTTCATTTTGTGGTGTTTCAGCGAATTTCAAGAATATTTAAATCCTCAACGCTTTTCAATCGCATTGTGTCATGCTTTGAATTTCAAACTGACATAAAAGTGTTTCATCTTTCAACACCATTAAAAGCATTTTGTCATGTAGGCATACAGGATTCATATAGAAATAGTGTGTCCAACTTCAATGTGGATACAGCTGCAAAAATCATGTGCATGCTTCTTACATAACATAACGGCTATAAATACCTCGGCTGCATTGTAGTCAGTGATAAGAGCTTCATAGAAGTTATTGTCATCAGGCCACCGTGTTCGCACTCTTCTACCAATCAATGAATCAAATGTTGTCCCCTCAGCAGGCTCTCCCATAATGGCACCCGAGGAAACTCTATTGGTTACTTGGTTCCTTCCACCTGGTCCCGAGGAAGGATACTGCTTCATTGAAGATGCACCAGGTAAAATTTGACCCTGAATAAAAGAATAAAATAAGTATAATAGCGTTGCTAAGATAATATAAAAGGCAGTAAACGTTCCACTTTATTTGTGTTTATAACTCTTATTATGACTAAGAAGGACCTCATTCAGATACTGTAAGGGGCTAATCAAAGTACCTTAACTGAGCACACTAAATAGTGCATTCCAATATAGATTTTACAATTTACTCACTGATTTGTTCTTTTTGCCCTTGGATCCAGGCGCTGTTCCACGTTTTGCTGAAGATGATGGCTGGTGGGGCATAGCCACTGGTTGGGGGTGAAATGAAGGAGAAGGCCCACCGAAAGATTGTGATGGTACAGATGGTGTTATCTTTTGCTTCTTTCGAGATGCAGATACTGTAGGACTTGGAATTGAATCACGAATTCCTTGGCCAGTGCTCAATGCACCAGGTTGATGGCCTCCTCCTTGTCTCCACTCCCTAATGCAAAAAGTAACAAAAACAAAATGGAAAAGCGTGCTTTGGAAAAGTTAAAGAAAATAACAATAATGCATGAGCAAGAACCCTTGTTTTCTAATTCATTCAACCTTATTCTTCGAATGACATCATCTGCATTGACCCGACCTAGAAGTTCCCTGTGTTCCTCATTTGATAATCTCAGTTCTTTTCTGAGTTCTGTAATCAAACTTTCCTTCTCCTGAAGAAGATACATGAAACGTAGCAATCATTGGAACCTGATCAAACAAATTTTTTATGAATTGTATTTTTAAAACAAAATAACTACATGTACCCAAGTAATGGCATCTGCTTGAGCTTTAAAGGCTCGTAGAATAGCACTATATGCCTCTTGTTCAAGTTGGTGAATTTGAGTCTCCATGTCAGTTTCACCATACATCCTCGGATATGGAATTGACCCTACAGCAGATCTTCCATTTCCGGCAAGACGTCCCCCTCTAGGGATTCTATTTTGATGGGTAGGTGGAAGATCATCATCAGTTCCTGCAATCATCCAAACCATGCAAAAGGATACAAATTAGTTTGCAGCATCAAAAGAAATAGACAACGGTCAATGTCATATATAAGAAAAACATCGACAAAATTTCCAACTTCTGTGCACTAAAAATATCAGATATATGCCATAGCAAGGATAAATCGGATATTTCCAACCATCAAACTGTCGCCACAATGCAAACCTTTCTACCAACTAAAACATGTAATTTGGAAGATATTAGTCCAAAAAAGTGAAGGGAAAAAATGTATTTGAGGACCTTCAATCAATCCTTCCCTCGTTTTATTTTTCTCTTAACCTGTTTCTTTAGTAGTTCTTTTTCCTACTACTCATTTATGAAGCATGGGCACAACAATCTTCAACTTGAACCCATACAGCATGCATATTGGGTGCCCTCAATATATACCAGGTAGCAATATGATTATTATGAATTCAATAGAGGTTTAAATCAGATATATGGATCCTGAATATCTGAATTATAGTTTACTAACTCAACATTTTCTTCTTTCATACACAGAGTTTCATGACAACTGTAATACCACATATTTGGTTTATTTTTAATGAGTCATAAACTTTGGGATCATATTGGGAAACTTGGATTACTATAGTGGTTTCTATTTATTATAGAATTTTGATATATATTTTTATTGTTATAAGAAATAGTTAATCATTAATTACATAGTATATATTGGCATACAAGAAGCCTGTATATATTAAAAATTATGTACACATGACACCCATACTTGTACTGGTGCAAGTTCACACATGCTATTGACATCTGATCATGTTTCTTTGTAATTCATGAAAGGAGATTTAACCCCACTAACTGCTCAAGCTCCTCCCAGGGTTTTCATAGTCATTGTACAGTTTGAAAAAGGTAATGAACTACTCAATCAAATTGTCAAGGGGATGTAAAACTTTCAAAAGAAATTTCCAGGGGGATGTAAAACTTTCACACTGTCACATCTGAAATAATTCTCGTCATTAATTCTTAACTCTGTAAAAAGTCAAAATGTTGAGATTGCAAGTTGGTGATGATTCATCTGGTGCAGTTTCTCAAAGTGAAGGAAAAAACAGCAATGAAGAGTGAGATTTAACAGAAGTAGAGAAGGCAAGAGATAGAACAGAGATTCAACGTAAACAGAAGGCATTTCCAAATTGGTGATGGAACCTGCAAGAAAATAGATATTCTGGAAAATGTATTTGATTTTGTATACTCTCTACTGATGGGAAAGTGAAAGAATACAAGAACTAATGCCTCCTTCTAGCAAGAAAGCTCATTCAAAGTGAAGAAAATGACAGCAAGAATAATGGAAATAAATTACAGCCTAGTTTTCAAGAGACCAGACCCTCTCCTCACTATTTTATCCAATTGCCTAACCAACAATGTTTTCCCTGCCTCCCTTAAATGCACTCCCACAACCTGACTGAGTCATAAGTCAGCCCCATTCTGGCCACCCTCAGGTACCATGTGCATTCTGATCTGGGTTGCACTCTCCTCCCCAATTTCTCCTCTTATATATTCAGCGCGAAGAATTCTTAGGCCCAAAATGCAACAACAAAGAGAGGAGAGATACTGAGGTCTTGGGGCTGTAGAAGAATGTTGAAGCTTGAGGGGCTGCGACAGAAACATTTTGAGGCTGGGATAGGGCCAGTGGCTGTGAAAGTTTAGAGTTGAAAGAACTCTAGACGAAGAGGCCTGATCCTTTCAAATGGCATGCATGGCACAAGCCATGGTGCCATATGAAATTTGCAACACAGCATCTCAGCATTTCCCACTGAGCATCATAAATCAATAACTAAAGGGAAAAATTATTATACACATAGTTTAATGAACAACTTTAATATCGTTTATCACTTTATTTGTACTAAACTTTGAGACCATTTAAAGAAACTTGAATTACTGGTTTGTTATGTTCTATATTACAGAATGTTCATCATCTACTTTCATAGTTGTGAGAGTTCTTATTCATTATATACTAATAGATTTTGCCATAGGCATGCAACGTACACGTACTGCCCTATACAGCAAAGTCTTCATAGAGTATTCTTATTCTTTATCCCTCGTTAAGGAGAGCTGATTGAACCTAACAACACAGTTGAACCCCTCCAAGGGTTCCATTGGCATTTCAAAGTATGGAGGAAAAACAAATTACTGAGTCAAATTGACAGTGGGATGAGAAAATCACTTTTTATAAGAAGAATTTTAATATCTCTTAGAACCAAACGGTTGAATGATAATGCCAACGAAAAACGACTTGATCTCCATGGGTAAATTTTAAATCAGAAGGCTGGGCAATGTAGAGCCTGCGCCGAACAATAAGATGCACTGTCTATGATAATAACTGTTATACTCGATAGAGATCGCTGAAAACAACAAAAAACCTAGATTCCTCGACAACACTTCAAATCTAAAATTGGGTTGTAATTGAACTTCGTTCTCTTCCTTTCACAGCCAATATAAAAAAGTTCGAAAGCACAGCCAATGTGCAGCAAAGAAACTCAAGCAAGCATTTCAAACAAACCATAACCCTAAAATCCAAAGAAAAATAACTCAATGTAAATAATATGCGCCAAAAAGCAAGCAACTTTTAAGCAACTCACCGCTACTGTCATACGGTTCGTAGTCCATAGCCAGCTTGCACCGGAATTGAACTACCCAAGTACAGAAAAGAGCGAAAACCCTCAAAATTCACAGGGAATTTTGAGCGAAAACTTAACCAAAGCCCAAATCAGCTCAGAGCTATGCGGCAATCAAGGGTTTCGATGAGACTAGGGCTTGCTATGGAATTGAACAGGAATGAGGTAAGCTCTGAAGAGTATAATCAAACAGTGATATAAAGTCGTAGACGGAGCAATCGGGGCGGGGAAGAATCCAAGGACGATGGAGCGAAGCTGGGGTCGGAGTCGGGCACTCAGTCTAGGTGCAGCCGTGCAGGTTCGTTTCTCTCTCCCCCACCCTCCCTATTCTCTCGCTCCTGTGTTTAATTTTTTTTAAAAAAAATATTATTAATTATTAAACATTTAATGGTTTCACCCAAAAAAAAAACATTTAATGGTTTTAGATCAGGGAATAAAGTAATCAAATGACCTGGACTTTTGAAGGTTGAGATCTTCACATCAAATATTTGTGTGGAACTAGGGCTCTAGGAGAGGTAGTAGGATAGCATGCCTTTTTTTTTTTTCTCCCACTATTCATAAATACTGAAATTTATTGGGAATTTTATAATAATGATGTTAATCTACATAACAAGTAATCATTGTTGTAAACACTAAACGATTGGGAATTAGTATGCGCATTCCAATCTTGCTTCAAAAACAATCCATTGTTGATCCAAACCAAGCATACGTTGAATGCATTAGTTGATTAGTATAATAATAATATATAAGTTAAAAGTATATATTTGATTCTTTAAATTTACATTAAAATTTAATTTGATTTATCAAATTTAAAAAGTATATTTTTAGTCACTTTATTTTAACATCATTAATTACTTATAACGAAAAATGTTAAGTCAGTAAATTTAGTAAATTTTAATGGCAACTTTGTATTTAAAAATGATAAATCATGATAAGTTTCAAAATATAAAAATAATTATATTAAATAATTAAAATTTAAAGCATATTTTATAGGTATTTTAAAATTTATCAAATCAACTAAAAAAATAATAGCGTTAAAATCAAATAACTAAAAATGTATTTTTTTAAATCGAGGAATCAAATTTAAATTTAATGTAAATTTTAAAAAATCGAAGTATACTTTAACCTAGATTAAATGAATAAAATATTTAGTAATAAAAAATGAATAAAATATTTAAGATTTCTTTAGTCGAATATTGAAGAAGTGTCACTTAAAAAAAAGAAAAGAAAAGTGTTACTTAAACAAAAATAAATATTTGAAATTTCTTTAGCCCAGTATTGAAGAAGTGTTACATTTAAAGAACAAGAAATGTTGATTAAACGAAAATTCTAAAACGCAACTAACTTTAACTTACGTTTCTTACATCAATATATATGGCTTTTTTACTAATATGCATTAAACAGTAAAAAAAATATCATAATACTACATGGAGAAAAATATTTATCATAATACTACATCAAAGGTTGTTCTTCACAAAAACAATTTTAGAGTTATGAAAAAAAAAAAATCATCCTTACAAAGAACAATTTTAATCTGACAAAAGTGAAAAAACTTTAAAAGTCATTTTTTGTATGAACAAATTTAGAAATTATTCTTTACGTGAATGACTTTTACTTTTACTTGGAGCATGTTTGATAATAGATTTTTTAGGTGATTTTACGCAGTTCTACGTAAGTATGTGAGAGAAGTTTTATCTCGACTTACATAAAAGTGTTTTTTAAGTGATTGACAAACAAGTCCTTTATTTAAGTAATATACTTCTGAAAACTTCTCATTCCCAAAACATGCAGATTTATCATTTCAATTGTTTCTCCACATGCAACAAACTCGTGAAGCAATGGTGAAAAAGGCACCTTTATATTCTGCGTGCCCATGCTCTCTCACTTCATTTCTCCCCTCTCATTCTCATTCTTGCTCTCTCTTGCTCAACATGCTCTCACTTCATACTCTGCATGACCGTATGCTAAGGTAGTTTGGTCATCAACATTAAATTCCTGGCTCACTGGTTCCTTTCGGAAATTATAACACAATGCAACTACAGGGTAGAACAACTCTAAATTAGATTGAGAAATATTCAACTTTTATTTAAACATGTGACAGATTAGATTGAGAAATATTCAACTTCTATCTAAACATGTGACATATGATCGCATGCTATTGTTAATGGTATTATGGTGCTTAATAAACTTGATCAAATATCTAGTATATGTAATGGTATTGAAGACACACGAGACGATGGAACCAACCTATTAGTGGTTATACTGATTGCATGATAAATTTTTCATCTTTTTTCCATCAATATCAAATTTTTTTGGTTATATTGAAAGTGGTATATCATCATGTCTTATTATCTATTTCAGCCTGATATCATTGAGTAATTATACAAGCTAATATTAGTTCACTTTCTACATGCTATAATTACATTAATTTCTAAGATAGGGTGGCTCAAGACCAATAAAACATTGTATTTGCACTTAGAGAATAATGACTTAGCATAAACCCTTAACCATTAACAATTGAATTGCTTTGACCACTGATTCCTCATTATAGACTGAGCAAGCAAGCGATGTAAATGTTACTTATCTACTCAATCACCACTTGAAAATGAAAATATAAGGAAACAAGAACCTCCACTTTTTATTCAACCTCATCATCATCATCCCACCTCAACTCTTGCAATCCTATATAACATGCACCTTTATTATCATCCCCTTCTAATTTCAATCTTTCACTTCTTTATTAGATGATCTAACATCATTTTTGATTGAATACGATGCTTCTACTTTTTATTATGATTACATACTTCCGGAGTGCCACGTCATCCATGTTTTACCCAATAAAAATGTTCCAAGTGTCCCATATTATGGATTTTAAATCCCATAAATTTCTCCTAATTATTTCTCATTTTTTATAATAAACATCTATTATAATGGGTTATAGAAAAGAAAAAATAATTAGGAAAAATTTATGGGATATAAGATCCACAGTAGATGACACTTGAAATATTTTCATTAAATAGAGTATGGATGATGTGGCATTTCAAGAAATAGTAATATGAAAAAAATACAATATTTACTATGAAAATAAATGGAATTTACAAACATGCCCAATCTCTTCCGTTTTTTTGGGTCAAGCTGATTGATTTAATTTTTAACTGTTTTTTTTTATCATATCCCCCTTTCTTTGTGAATATCAACTTATCACTCAAAAATATATAAAAGAAACAATACTTATATCTCTTGAATAATATTATTTATTTCTTAAATTCAATTAAAATCTCTCCTCCCCCTCCCATCAAGCCAAGCACTGTGTAAGGGAAATAAATAAGACTA
>QFDD01013180.1:0-11107 GCA_006871305.1 Vachellia collinsii
ATATTATAAATAATATATCGATATTATGTAACAAATAAAAATAATATTTAATAATAAAATTAACATTTGATAATATTTAATATATGTGTAATTAAATCATATATTGGGATAATCTCAATAAAAAAAATACTTAAATACATAAAGCCCAAATCAATGCCACAAAATCACCAAATTCTTGATTAATACTAGGGAAGCAAATTAAGATTTCAGAATTTTGTGATTTTACTTCACTACCTAGCTCATTCACTTCTCCCTTGTGTCACGGTCCACTCTAGAGGTTCCTAGAAATCTCTAGAATCCTCTTGTAAATACATTAGTACTCTATGTTATTCTAAAATTCTCTATATTTTTCCATACTTTTCCACACATGTAAAACACCTAGATATTTTAGAAGTGTATTTTGGAAGATCAATATAGGCTGTTAGATCAAATAGATTTCTACCATTCATTGAGGATGTGAAGTAGTATAAGTACCCTCTAAGGCTTCACTTGTAAGCATTCATCAAGCATTCTCCAAGCAATATACAAGCATTCTATCACAGTTTCTCTCTAGCTTTCCTTAGTTTCCAAAGGCTTACTAGCAAGTTCCAAGCCCAGTTTCAGTAGAAGTTTTATAGGCCACACGGCATTGACATCAAGTATATATTCGACCCGTGACAGTTGGTATTAGAGCCTGGTTCAAGTTTGAGAGAAAGAGATGGCCTCATATGCAACTAAAGCTATCCCTTCCTAACAAGGTACTGGAAAGAAGGGCAAGGAGAAGGCCAACAAGGAGATGGTTGCTGCCTTAGAGGAAAGCGTGGCTTTGGTGGAAGCCACCATGTCCAACTTAGGGGAAAAAATCAGAGATGTTGTCCAACGCATCAAAGGGCTTGAGTCCAGGGAGGACAACAACGAGTTGAGAGCATAGATGCAAGACGCCCTCCAAGTAGTCGCGAAAGGGTGGTCCATAGAAGTGGAGATCCTTAAGACTGTACTCTAGGCACAGAGGGGAGAGAATGTTGTACTAGCGGAGGAGCCTGTCACACAAGTGAAGATTTGCATGGCAGAGGTGGCCAATACATGGGTCGGCCAAGCACCTTCCTCTTCAAAGGCAAACGTCCATAGGCCTTCTCTCTTTGGCGGGGCAAGGAATGCAAGGGAAATTGATAACTTCCTTTGGGGACTTGAGGCATATTTCAGAGCAATGGGCATCATAGAGGAAGCCCAAAAGGTAAGTAACGAATCCCTCTTCCTTAAAGATATTGCTCTTGAATGGTGGTGTCGCAGGTGTGACGATGTCAAGAGAGGGTCCGACCCCATCCAAACATGGGATGAGTTTAAGAAAGGACTCAAGAGGCAATTTTATATTGAGGAAGCAGAGAATGAAGCCAGACCCAAGCTTCATCACCTCTAACACAAAGAAGGACATATCCAGGAGTACGTGCAAGAATTCCAACGACTACTCCTAAAGATCTTTGACATGAGTGAGAAAGATGCCCTCTTCACCTTCCTATATGGATTGTGTGGCTGGGCTAAAACAGAATTAAAGAGGCAAGGTGTTCAAGATCTGGCATCTACCGTAAAGTCCATGGTTGAATACAAGTAGGAGTCATCCAAGGGGCCTGTCAAGAAGGGAAACCACAACAGCAAAGGTGGGGGAGATCGAAAACATGCACCCAAGAAGGACAAGCTAAGTCACTTCCACAACAAGGGACAAGCCAAGAAGGAATATCCTTCAAGGAAGGTCTCGTGCTTTCTTTGCAATTGTCCGCATCGGGTCTCTGAATGTCCGAAGAAGGGAAAGCTAGCTTCTATCATCATGGGCAATGGGAGGAAGGAAGAGTACCACCTTGCCTCCATAACTTGTATAATCACCCTGGAGATGAAAAAGTAGAAGCCTCACCAGGGACAACTGTACATACAGGTCAACATCAACAATCAGCCTTTATCAGCCATGATAGACACAGGAGCTAACTTTGTTTACATGGCTAAGGAGATAGGAGAAGAAATAGGCCTTTTTTATACTAAGGAGGAAGGTTATGTAAAAAGGGTGAATGCAGGAAGCCTCCCTATCTACAGAGTTGCTTGGGACACTTCCGTCCAGATCGAGCAATAAAAGGGAAAGGCCGACATCATTATAGCTCCTTTGGATGACAAGAAGTTCTATCTCGGCATATACTTCATTAAAAGGAACAAGATCACCCTTGAGTCCTACTCAAACACCATGTATATCAAAGGGGGGAAGTGCTAACACTATATCCCAGCTAAATGACAAGTTGATGAAGGGCGCATGATCTCTGCTCTATAGTTCTCCAAAGGTTTCAAGAAGAGGGAGACTACTTGGCCACCCTCAAGATGGAGGAAGTGATCAAGAACTCTCAAGTTCCTAAGGCAGTTCAAGAAGTCCTTAATGGATTCAAGGATGTCATGCCAACCGAGTTGCCAAAGAAGCTCCCTCTGAAGAGAGAGGTGGATCACACAATCAAGTTGGAAACAGGGTCTAAACAGCTAGCATTCACCCCCTACTACATGGTACCTCATGAACTGGAAGAACTACGGAAACAATTGAAGGAACTAATTGATGTAGGATACGTTCATCCCTCGAAGTTGCCTTATGGTACGTCGGGTCTCTTCCAGAAGAAACACGATGGTTCACTTCATTTATGCATCAACTATCAAGCACTGAATAAGATCACCATAAAGAACGAGTATCCCATTCCTCACATTGATGATCTCTTCGATCAACTCGAAGATGTGAAGTACTTCATCAAACTTGATTTGAGGAGTGAGTACTGTCAAGCCGCATAGCCAAAGGAGATGAGCCAAAGATGGCATGCTACAAATCATACAAGTTCCTTGTCATGTCTTTGACCTCACTAACACACTGACCACATTTTGCACTCTAATGAACAAGGTACTTTCTCCTTACCTTGATCGTTTTTGTGGTGGTTTACCTCGATGACATTGTTATCTATAGCAAGACCTTAGGGAGCATGTGGAACACTTGTGACAAGTGTTCTCCACATTGAGGGACAATGAACTCTACATCAAGAAGGAAAAGTGTTCCTTCACCCAAGAAGAGGTGCAATTCTTGGGACATATCATTGGCAGGGCCAAGCTTTGCATGGATCTGGCCAAGGTGAAGGCCATAGATTGATGCTTTGTGGGTTGCAAACTTTCCACTGTGCTTGTTAATCTGGACATATCTTGAGTGAGCTTTACTAGTAATGGGTCTCTTTCATCTTTATGACCTTGAGCTCCCTAGGATTTGCATGCTGTCAGTTTAAGGCAAAAGTTCTAATCAATTCCCATGCGGCCCTAGGCTCCATATTTTTCACTAAACCATTAGCAGCAGCGCCTAAAACTTGAGCATCATAGGTTAGAAGACCATTGTAGAAATACTAGACTAAATGCTCCTCTAGGATTTGATGATTAGGGCATTTAGTGAGCATTTCTTGGAATCGACTCCAGTACTTGAAAAATTATTCATACACTTCCTACTTTGCAGCCGATATCGCTTTGCAGGCAACTAAAATCTTGGTGGATGGAAAGTATTTGTCCAAGAAGGCTTTCTTCAAGATGGTCCATGATTCGTAAGCATTGTCAACATAGAATGGCAGGTTCATGTACCACTCTTTAGCCTTCCCTTCCAGAGGGAGATGAAACACCTTCCATATCACATCATCAATATTAGCTCCTACAGGTTTTATGGACATGGACTGCATGTATAGCGTCTGGAGGTGGAGATAAGGATTTTCACCTGCAAGTCCATGAAATTTAGGTAATGAGTGTATCAATTGACCCTTTATTTCAAAGTCAGCATTAAAAGTAGGAAAAACACCAGGCATAGGATCAAAATTGCCATCAGACTGTGTTAACTCTTTAATAGTCCTACCCCTAGGTGGTTCATTAATTCTATTGTATCCATTATTCTCTCCTTGGTCTTCATAACCATTCCCATTATTAGGTCTATTATGATTTCCATTATGATTCCCAAGACCAACAGGCGGGGGTATTTTAGCCATGATTTCTTCCTCTACTTCCTCACTCTCACTGGATGAATGGGGAAGGTTATGCAGAGTGGGTGTGTTGAGGTGTTTTGTTTCTGTCCCTCTTCTAACTCTTTGCCCTCTCCGTATACAAGCACTAAAAAATTATGCACAAGTAAAATTATAAGAAAATTGCAGCCAAAATTGATATGTGCCAAGTATTTGAATCAAGCTGAATGCAAACTTAGTGATTTCTAATAGTGCTCAGTGAGTTTGAGGTGTAGTAAGTGCTGTAAACTCTCAAAAGTATGTGTAGAAGCAAGATGAATGCAATCTTGGACAGTTAAAATGATCTTTTGTGACAGAGTTCACTCAGGTCGTGACTTATGTATTATAGGTCACAACTAGAAGTGTACCGAGAACACCTGGGAAGCAAAAGTGTACACTTAGAAAATTTTGGTTGAAACAGAGCACTCAAGTCGCGACTTAAATGTTACAAGTCGCAACCATAAATGTACCGAGAGAAATCCTTGGACAGGAGAATGCTATAGGTTGCGACTATAATTCCAGTATGTCACGACTTAAGTGGTATTGGAGCTACTCCCCTCAAACAAATTCAAAAACTCACCAAGTTACTTGGCCAAATGCTGATAGCTATGCATAAACAGTTTAAAACCTTACAGAAATTTCCAAGTACTTAGGATTAGGTAAGAATAAATGCAAGATGTTGTGAAAAGGTGCAGATGCAAATGTATCAAAGAAAACCAAGATGTTTGTTTGTATTTCTGTAAAATTTTGTATGCTTTGCAATGTTAAAAACTGAAAACTAAGTCTCAAGCTCAATGAGAATCGACATAAGTCAATAATGGTAATAATAACCAATTACTAGGGAACCAATTACTTAGCTCAACGGCAACAGCGCCATTGATCGGACATGGTTTTGTCACCTTTCGGTTCGATACAAAATGATTGTGCCCAGAATAATGTAGTATAGTGGGCAACCAATCCTTCTTCTCGAGGAGTGGTTTATTGGCTATCCTAGTCTAAATTGATTATTGAAAACATGTAAAACTTGGGTAAAAGGGGGTTTTGATTTGAGAAAATAGGAAACTGTAATGCAAAACAAGCGTGGTATAATATTTTTGGTCTTTTTAATATTTGGAAGTGTGCTTTGGATTAAGGGAAATATAATGAATAGACTCTCAATGATGGGAGCTTAGCTTTCCTTGCTCTAACTTAAACATAAGATTTTAATCCTTCTAAGTTGAATTGAGAAACCCTAAGTAATCACTTAGGTCCAATGATTTAATTAATGCAATTCACTTGAATCCATTGGGTTTTACTCCTCTTTGTACTTTTATGTTGGCAATCTGAAATAGATTGTTTTGGGCATGATTACCTTAGTTTGAAATGTTATTTTTACCCTTCACTAACGTTTGATTGGTTTAACAATTTGGAATGGAGCATATTTCATTTATTGGCTATGTTGCATTGTGATTTTGTTTTCTTCCTTGTTTCATCAGCATTAAAAGTAACTTATTTGTATTGGATATTGTTGAAATAATTGGTAGAACATATATTATTGACTATATTTGGGATCAATTTGGTTTTGTATTTTTTTGTGATTTGTAATTCAATTTTTGGCCTATTTTTTCTACGGGCAATGTGAAAGCTATTTGGACAAGAAATTGATTCATATAAGAACTTTGGGTAGTGGGAAAGTTACCTAAAAAATTTCTTGGTAAACAAACTTCGTTTGAGTTATCGTTTTGAACCCAAACTTGTTACTCTAGATAGCCTTCAAACTAAATAAATTTTTTAAGAATTCAGCACGCATCAATAAATAAATTTATTAACAAAACCCTCCCCTCCACCTTGGTATCACCTCCCATTTGCTACTGAAATTGTGAAACATAATCATGAGCAATACAGCTCGTGCGCTGAGAAGGAGAGACCCTGAGGAGACGAAGAAGAAAAAGAAGGGGAGGAAGAGAAGGTGGAATCTCACATACAAGGCAAGTTTTGAACTAAGTACCTAGAACCTACTTCCATCCCCATCCTCTTCACTTCATCTCTCCTGACCTTGTTCACTTTTCTGTTGCCTCTTTAATCATCCTTGGTTTTAAGCTTCAAACTGTTCTTTGCATAAGCAACAGCTGCCTCAAGCGGGGAAAAATATCCATTTGGTTATTTTACCCTTTGAAAGATTGCATTTTCTACTTCAATAAAAGCCCTTTTATAGCTCATGTTTGTTTGTAATTTCTTTTCACCCCCCCAAGTGCCGTTGATGAACTAAGCTTCCTTGAGAATGACTATGGATGAAGGTGGGTTTTGGGTTGGTTGTGTCTCTGATCTCTATTCCTCCCCCTCTATATATAGACGCACATATAGGTAACAATTACCATACTTCTCATGGTATTTCCTTCCTTAACTGAGCCTCGCTGTGAGGTCAACAGATTGTACGAAGGAGGAAACTTGAGCTATAGAGAACATCACTAGATGTGGACGAGTAGCTGAACATGTATGGGTAGGATTCATGTTAACAGAGTATGGGTTTTTAATTGAATTGATTAATGTGTGTGATAAAAATCTCTTATTTAAGATTTGCTTGTGACTGATTTAATCATGATTCAACTTCTGCTTGTCTTTTTTAAAATTTATGGTCCGTCAATTCTGTTTGTGTTGGATGAACCAACCAATCACTTGAATATACATTCTGAATTTTTGTTTATTAACTTTTTATGCCTTTTAATCACTATTCACTGTGAGATTTCATTAGACAAATTTACTTTCTTTTTCACTGATAACTCATTCTCTTGATGTGTCCAATAATAGAGATAAAAGGAGTATTTTACAAAATTTTCATAGATTAATTACACTGATTACTGTCCAATTTGTCATTTTCTCTTTACAATAGATGCTTGGAATGCTTATAT
Organism: Vachellia collinsii; assembly: GCA_006871305.1. Classification (NCBI taxonomy): domain Eukaryota; kingdom Viridiplantae; phylum Streptophyta; class Magnoliopsida; order Fabales; family Fabaceae; genus Vachellia; species Vachellia collinsii. The sequence goes on from QFDD01013180.1 coordinate 6,908, forward strand.
AAGGTTTGGTTTCATTTTCAGACTTGACATAAAGACTTGCAGCTTCAATTGCACATGTCATGCACTCACTCACCACTCGTGTTTCAATAGTTCCTTCTTTGACCCACAGGTTAGATTCGTTGTTTAGGCATTTCTACATTTATGCACCTCACACCTACTCCTTGGCGTGTTTGCAGGTTCTTTGTTTTCATTTTTCTCAAGCAATGAATTGCTCTGAAGAGTGGAAGTCTTGCTTCCCAATTTCTCCTTCTCATGCACCCCTTCTCATTTCAGATTCTGAACGATCTGCATTGGGTCCCCTCATTTTCAATCCCAACCCTCAATTCCTAACCAAAATTTTCTCATCCTCTTCTCTCTTACCCCCTCCTATTCAGACTCCCAAACAATCTCTTTCTCGATTTCTTGAAGCAGCTACACCTGATTCTCCCATCCTTCCCTCCACTACATCCTCCATTGCTTCGCTTTTTGGTTCCCAACTCCAAGATGACCTCCCTTTTGCCTTGCATTACAACCAACTTGAGATTCTCAATAACCAAAATAGTGTTATTCTATTCTTTTCAACTGGTGAAAATTTCGAGCGAATTGGCTATTTCATGCTATATTTTGATGGTTCAAATATGGGATTAAGCTTGATGGAAATCAAAATATTTTTCAAGTCTCTTTTGGAAAAATTCACCGCATAATAAGGATGTTAGTTAATCCAGTTGTTAATGGGAACAAATCTTCTGCTATTGGCTATTTATTGGTTTCCACACGTTGCACTGTTCATTGGTTTTCTGTACGCTGTGATTCACAGTTGGAGAGGCCCTTTGTAGTTCATGAGTGCGATACAACTTTCAACGGTTGCTCTGTTGCACATGCTTGTTGGAGTCCTCATATATCTAAAGAAAGTCTTGTTTTGCTCGAAAATGGTAGCCTTTTCTTATTTGCATTAACCTATGGCATAGGGGATCCTACTAATTTCAAGGAAACTAGGTTGAATGTAAAATGGCCTCGTACAAGTTGTTCTAAAGATCAATTGTGGGTGAGTTGTGACTTTAGCTGGAAGCCCAGAATTTTTATTGTGGTAGCTTCTCATGTGGTCTTTTTGGTTGATTGTACAAATGATACGCATGTTTTAAGCTGTTTGTTGACAGTTGATTTGTTGCATACGCATGCCCAAGCTCAAAACGAACAATTTTTGGCACTTTCAAAGGCATGTCCTAACAAATTCTACTTTATTGTGGCCTCTAACAATTTTTTACTTCTATGTGATGTGCGAAAGCAAATGACGCCCCTCATACAGTGGGTCCATGATCTTGACAATCCTACCTATATAAATGTGGTAAGCTTGGTTGAGGTCACATTCAATAGAAGATTCCTTTGATTCAACTTCAAGAGCTGGATTTTGTATCATATTGGGATCATTTTTAGCGGAAATTTTAATCTCTTCTATTATGGACCCTCGTTACTATGCAAAGAAGGATCTTTTGCTTCAAAGTTTTCAAAGATTGACAAGACCTTCTATGCGTTGGAGATCCCATGTGAGCTTGCGATATCTGGTCATTATTGTCGTTGTGGAAGTTGTCTCTTGAAAGAGGAGTTGTCAAGGGAAAATATTTCTAAATGCATCAATTGGCAGCAGAAGAAGGTTATGGTGTTAGGGTTCAACATTCTTAACAATGATTTTGACTCCTCACTTTCTAAATCAAAGTATGGTGGTTTTACATTGGTAAGGTTGATGTCTTCAGGAAATATTGAATTGCAAAGATATCAAGTGTCTTGGTGCACTAACAAGAAGTTAAAAGGTTGCAATGGACAAGGGTTTCCTTGAATAAATATTTGTTTCTTGCTGGTGATGATAAGTACAAATTTCCCAAGACTTTTGTGTACTTGAAATCAATCTACCTCTACTCATATTTTAGAGGTAACCTTACTGAATGCTTGGTTAAAAAACTAGAAGGCATGGATGGAAGAGAGGAGAAATCACTTAATGTGGAAGTTCACAAAGTATTATGCAAGAAAAGAAATGCTGGGGTTGGCTTGTCTAGATCTTCTCCTATCAGTATTGCTTTCTTTAAAGATGTAAATCCATCAGCAAGCCTTTATGAGGTTTCTCTAAGAGGATTGTGGGCTAAATTGCCTTTGAATATATTACAACTTGCATTTTCAACTGTTGCTGATCAAGAAGAGGTATCTTTGGAATTTTTAGCAGTTCCACCACATAATAAATTGCCTCCATTTTTCTTGAGGAAATCATCACCCTACACCAGTAAGTGTTCTGATAAGGATCAATGTAATATGATGGGCCCAATTCTTCCTCTTTCTGTTCTGCTTGTGCTTCATAAAATTAATTATAGGTCTTATGATCTGAAAGATCCTAAGTTTTCAGTAGAAACTGAGGTTAGCCATCGACTCAAAGAAGTTATGAAGTTGGCTAATATGATATCTATTTCAGCTCTCGGTTCTGAGTTGTTTGATGATCTTGAAGTATCTCATGATGATGATGCAGAAGAAACACGGATTGATCCTCCCAGACCAAAACCTTTTGTGCTATATCAGCCAATTTTATTTGACTGCTCTGCAACGGACCCTGTTCGTAGGAACTTTATTGATCAGTATAAGATTCATCATACATTAGCTTTTAATGTCGTAGAGAACAAGGCTGTTTTCAATGACAAGTTTGAATCAGTGGGTCAAGGGACTGCTGTTGCTAATGAGAAATTTGGATCTTGTGATTTAAAGGCATATAATGCATTAGAGATACACATGTCTAGATGGAAAGAAAGCTTTGGTTCATACAAGAAGTTTTGCATTCATACTAAAATCCAAAAGGCGATCAGCAGTTGACCCCTCATGGTTTATTCTTAGTGACAACCAATTATCTACCTCATATATATGGATAAGGTTTGTTTTAATTGCTGTTGTAGCGATACATAGGCAATAGGGATGACAAATTAGATGTCATTTTATAATTTCATTTTAGGCCTTGGTGGAAAGTAAATCAAGATTTTTTGAACTGCATTGCTGATTTATTTATTATATCTCTAATGGCTTGCCGATTAATTTCATATAGAAAGGGGCATATAATTATGTTGGATAATATGTTATAGACTTGGAAGAATATTAACCAGTACAGTGCTTGAATATCTTGCTAATGTTATTGTTAAAGCTTTTGGGCGTATTTGAAAATAGATATGCTTAAAAGGTTCCAATCACATATTATAAATAACACATTAATTAATTAGCGATGTTGCCAATTGCATTCATGCTTTTACTTGTGAACACAAAGAATGAATGTTCTTACTTTCTCTCTCTATATACTTTATGAGAATATTAGTTTATTATTGAAATTAGACTTGATGAGAATGCCAGTGTTCATTTGTAGCATTATTGTTAATTAATCAGTAATGCTGCCACTTGCATTCCAGTTGTATTGAGCTATGTTTGGCTTAGTAGAAGATGATTAATGGTTCTTTTCATGCTTTTAATTGTGAAACACAGAATGAATGTTCTTGCTTTCTATGTACTTGATGAGAATATTCGTTGATTATTAAAACCACACTTGATGGGAATACTAGTATTCATTTTTAGCATAAATGTTCGTCTGTGATATTGCAAGCACAATGAATATATATGCAATTCTCATTCTTGTAATTGCAATATGCTTCCCTTGGTTATAGTTGCTTCAAAACTTAAAACTATGGATTATTTTGTTGTGCTCAGCTATTGATCAATAGTGGCTAGTAAATTTCCATTTATTTATATAAACTTTAGTGCTTTATCATATATCTGAAGTTTTTTTTTAGCCTTGGACAGATGTATACGAGAGTTGCCACATTCTCTAGGCAGAGATAGTCTGATTGATGTACTGATATGAGCTTCTAGTTATTTTTATTTTTGGGTTATGCATTGATTGAATTTGAGTATGCTGAGAAAGCATGAAATGCATTAGAGAACTTGAAAGGATCTAAATTTCTTGCTCAAATTGCATATGCTGATAGGTCTTGTAATGGCAAGAATGCACTGTGAAAGTATTATTTTGAGTAAGTGTCGTTAATGTAAACTAACATGCAACAGATGATTGTAATGGCAAGAAAATTCATCATGTACTTTATCTAACTTGCATTTAAAGATGCATGCCCGTATTCAAGAAATTTATTTTGATTGTGTATTATGAAGATTAAGGGGACTAGTGGAGCTAGCTTTAAAGCCAATGGC
>QFDD01013182.1:0-10919 GCA_006871305.1 Vachellia collinsii
AAATTCTCTCACTATTCTATCCACTCATACAATAATTAATTCTACTATATTTCAAGTTAAATACAAGTTTGCAGAATTCAAGCAATTAAGTACTTGCAAAATTTAATAATTAAAACAATTTCAACAGCTGGATATCATTCAAAAATAAATTTTGCAATTAAATAAAAATATTCTACAATTTGATGAAATGAATGATGCATGTAAAAAGTACAATTAAACTTAACAAATGAGCTCAAGACAATTTAATAAAATACTTAACTTATGACAATTAATAAAATTACCAAGCAATTAAATAATAAAAATAAAGTTAAGATAGCTTTCTGTAGCTCAAAACATTTTCTATGATATTTTACAAATGACCCAATTGAAAAAATAGTTAAAATTGAGTTCAACAGGATATTTTCAAAATTAATTCAATAATTAGATGACAAAGTGCATTGAAATATCATATATGCACGTTTTCATTGGGAGTTTAAAATCTCTCGCTCTTTCATTATATATCCAAATATTGTTTAAAAATTATTTTCAGCATATTGCACTCAAATAAAATATTTACAAAAACTAAAAGCTTCTGAAATAGCTTAATATGAAAATTCCTTCATTAATAAAAGATGCATAAGGAAATTAAGCTTCAATATATAAAATAAATGGCATGTGATGAAATCACATTTACTTCCAAAATTATGTGTTTTGAATATCAAAATGCTGTTGCTCAAATTTTTTTTGGACTAAAATAAATGTCCAATAAAAAAATAAACTCAGGAGCCAGAAAAATAAAGGGGCCCAATTTTTTTTTTTTTTAAAAAGCTACAATAAATGCCCATTATTAAAAATAAAATAAATCGGAGCCTAAGCGCATGGCTTATAACCAAACATCACATAGGAAAAAAATTGTCTACAAAAATTATTTTCAGCATATTGCACTCAAATAAAATATTTGCAAAAACTAAAAGTTTCTGAAATAGCTTAATATGAAAATTCCTTCATTAATAAAAGATGCATAAGGAAATTAAGCTTCAATATATAAAATAAATGGCATTTGATGAAATCATATTTACTTCCAAAATTATGTGTTTTGAATATCAAAATACTGCTGCTCAAATTTTTTTGGACTAAAATAAATGTCCAATAAAAAAATAAACTCAGGAGATAGAAAAATAAAGGGGCCCAATTTTTTTTTTAAAAAAGCTACAATAAATGCCCATTATTAAAAATAAAATAAATCGGAGCCTAAGCGCATGGCTTATAACCAAACATCACATAGGAAAAAAATTGTCTACAAAAATAACTCCAAAATACCGAAGGCCCAAAATAATCGTAAAACAGGCCCACATCTTTCTGGAAAGAAAGGCAAATTTTTTTTTTGGGTGACCGGCCCAAAAGTTGTGGTCCAACTACTTGTCATTCTTTTCAATATTTAGCCCATTTGCACAATGGAACCTTTGTCTGTTTCATAATATTTTCAATACCGATCACTATCATCACTGCAAGAACTGAGAGTCTTGGTAAAACGAATTCACATCTGTTAAATGCTGTTTACCCTTTGGATGGATCCTCCCGGGTCCAAGATTAGTTAAAATCTAGAGGACCCAGTTGGCCTATACGGATATGTGACACTCTTCTACTTCCGCAAACGTGTGATATTAATATTAGCTCAAGTTGATTTTGTGGAACGATACAGACTTTAAATGGGAGCTTGCATGGTTTGGAAATGAAATGAATGGGCCAAGAATAAGGTCAATGCCTCTCTTGAGAAAGAGGGACGCTTAGGTTATAATATTACGCGAGAATGCTCAGTGGATGCAGCAAAGGAGATTGTGAACTTTTTTTCTATATAGTTTTATATCCACCTCTCAGCTTCCTACCACCTTCCTTAAAAATTGTACATGATATAATACATAAAAGCAAACCACACTCGCGAGTTGCCTCAGTGGCTAAAAAAAACAAGGTAGAAAGCGACGTTTTGACCAATATACGGAGGGAGATTTGTTTTGATCCAGATAAGGATGAACAGCTCATATTATTATTCTTGTTGTTGTTGTTGGTGGTGAATGTAGGCAAAGGCCTAGAAATGACAGTCTAATTCTTCTACTAAAGCTAAATCCTAATCCATCTTCCTCCAGAATGTATGTGACTGACAGGAGGAGGAGTATTCCAAATAGTGCTCCGGACCCATAGCAGCTAGTTTGTCTGCACACCGATTAGCCTCCTGAAAGCAGAAAAGCAATGCAGTGCAATTATTGAAGTTGAGTGACTGATAAAATATTGGTTGGGACCAACGTTGTGGAACATAGAACAGCCATGTATCAACACCTGTTATTTGCTATTTTAATTAATTTTCCAAGCTTCTTTTTCTTAGTGGCAGGCAATATGATTTTTGAAATGAAAGACGACTGGAGAACCATTTAATCCCCCCCTCAGCTTCTTCTTCTTCTTCTTTCCATCGGGCCAGAGAACAGAGCGCAGAGAGAGAGAGAGAGAGAGTTGGGTTCGTGGCCGTGGTTCTCACCGGCAGAGGAGCTGGTTGGTACATGCAAGCGTTCAGGTAAGTCTTTTGGACCTTCCTCTACGCTTAATTTTTTTTCAACTTCTGCCATTTTGGATTTTTAGGGAGAGACTGAAGGTGAGAAATCAGGGATAACTCAGTGATTTTCACCGATTAAATGAGTTTATTAACAAGGTTGAAGCTTCCTTCAATTAACAAAGAAAAGTGATTTTGATTACCGTTATAAAAATAAAATTATTCAGAGTAATTTTTACGATGGAAATTAAGTGAAAAAGAGAAATTTTAATTAATTAAAAAATCTCAAAATGAAGATGTAGACCCTAAAAATATACCAGCTGGCTAACGGAATTAAGTGATAATTAACGGCAACCCTAAACCCTAATTAATTAATTATTGCTAAATTTAAGTTTTGCCCTGTATGACTTCGGATTGAATCCCAAGTGCGAATGCGCTGCCAATCAAACGTATCATAATAATATCATATTTCTATTTTGACCCCATTCAAACCCCTCCATTTCTCATGCGGGCTATCTCCTTATATTTATAACACAACCCCGATGTTTTCATTGCAATCACCCAAATATTAAATCCAACTAATTCTATTTTGTGATTCATTAAATTCTTCATTTCTATCCTTATTTAATACATACACACACATTTCAATGATAAGTTTAAATGGAAAACGGTCTCCCCAGGAGGAAAAACTAAGAATACATATAATGAATGATTTTATATTTAAGACAAAAGAAGATTATTTTTTTTTAAAAAAAAAAAATCCATACTCTATCGGTAACAAGATTTTTAAATAAAATGTTAATCAAAATTTATGGTGTTCAATAGCTTCACTCATTGAGTACTCTTTTACTCTAAGGAAGATGGATACGTGGGTCCCACCATGTGGCCCCCTAATCTCTTTCCTCACTGTTCCGCTCGTGACCATTTGATCAAAGCCCACGACGGGTCTTAACTTATTCAATTGGTCATAATAAGATAATTCGGATTGAATTTTAAAATAATGATGCAACAGTCTCATATTTCATCATTTGCTATGCGAGGAATGATTCCGTATCTTATTCGGAGGAACAGGGATCGGAAGCAAGTTTTCATACCGCAAGAAGGTCGAGCTGTTGCCGTGATTCCAAAATTCTTTTCCTCTGCTAATTTCTCCAATTCAGCATCTCCCGATCTTGATTCCTAACGGATGAGTGATTGTGCTTGCTTTGATTGGGCAGATGGCAGTGAATTTTGACTGTGCGGAATGCCAGAATATAGTGAACAAGGCGGTGAATAAGGAAGGCATGAAGGTGATTCAACAGGTCGTGGGTCACAATGCTAAAACTGTCACCATCACCGGCAAGAAGGTCGAGCTGTGGCCGTGATTCCTAACTTTCTTTACTCTGTTAATTTCTCCAATTCAGCATCTCCCGATCTTGATTTCCTAACGGATCGAGTGTCACTTTGCTTGCTTTGATTGGCCAGACGGTGGATGTTCAAGTGAAGTTGAACTGTGAAGGAAGCAGGGAGAAGGTGAAGAAGGCTTGCAAAACTAATAAAGTCACCGTCACCGTCACCGGCGAGAAGGTCGAGCTGTGGCCGTGATTCTTAACTTTCTTTTCTCTGCTAATTTATCCAATTCAGCATCTCCGGATCTTGATTCCTAACGGATCGAGTGTGACTGTGCTTGCTTTGATTGGCCAGATTAAAGTGAAGGTGAACTGTGAAGAATGCAACAAGACGGTGAGGAGGGTGGTGGAAGGCATGATTTGTGTCTACCAAGTGGTTGTGGATCGCAAGGATAAGACAGTCACCGTCACCGGCAAGAAGGTCGAGCTGTGGCCGTGATTCCTAACTTTCTTGTCTATGCTAATTTCTCCAATTCATTAATTCCTAACGGATCGAGTGTGACTGTGCCTGTTCTGATTGCCCAGATGGTGACGCGTGAAGTGAACTTGGACTGTGAAAGATGCAAGAGGAAGGAGAGGCGGGCGGGGGTTAGCAATGTCAACGTGAATCATATCAACCTTGTTGTCCCCAAAGATGCTCCCCGCGCTCCCGCTCGGGACGAGGGAGATGCTGATTGTAAAGGATTATTGAAAATGATATCAAAGTGTGTATGCGCGATTGTCGTGTAGATAAGGGAACGCCGCCGCCGCCTTTTTTCAAGGTGACAATAGTCTCAGTCACTGGCTTTGAGCTCCACAGAACTTTGGAGGCTCATTACTTATGAGGTAAATTTTGTGACGGGGTTATGAAGAGTCACAGAACTCAAACTGGAAATTTAATTAGAGCTGGCATTCCAGAAAAAAAAAAAAAAAAACAGCTGTAGAGCGTTGTCAAAAGCTCTATTATTTGTACTTTTTGGTGGGTCTCACTTTTGAAAGTGATTGCTTAAATAATTCGACAAAAGAAAGTTCACTTCCCAGTTCCCAGTAGACAAATACAATAGTAATTAATAAAAAGGCACAGCGATATGAAACTCGTAATGCAAAACCTTTTTTTTTTTTTTACCTGATAAATGCAAACACTCCTTTTTTTATGGGCTTGTGTAGGTATATAACAAATTGACAATACCGCATAGTTTTATACCAGTCAATATATCATATATAACATACACAAATCATAAAGAGAATACCTCAAAAATGTTTCTTCAACTTTAATTTCCAAAACGTAAATTAGGATCTATCTAAAGTATATATCAATTCTAAACCACAACTTCCTGACATTTTCATGAAGGCATGCCAACTGTTTTCTGTTATCTTTTTTTAATTTCAGTTTTCGTATCTTCCCAAAAAAAAAAAAGAATTATTCATGGAACTTTCTGCTGTAGGTAGATCAAATATAACAAATGGATGCATATAAAGTAATAAATTAGTTGGCAAAGAAAAAGAAAGTAATAAATTAATATTTAAATTTCTATTGAAAATATGTGCATGGATGCATAAAATAAAAAATGAATGCTAGCAAATCAATGTCAAATCCCCACTTTTTTTTGCTTTTTTTCACAGTGTCAAATCCCTACTTTTACTTCCCAACTTTTAGATAAACCGGTGGTCCTTGTCTTGACAAAGCATATGATAGGACCTATGTATGAAGCATACATGATTGGAATAAAAAGAATGGTAAGATTTATAGATATACTGTGTGAACAAAACATGAACACTACGTTGGATTTACTTTGAATATCTGTATTGGGCAAAAAACAAAAAAAACTTTGAATATCTGTAAGTTATATTATATTTGAAATTGTGATTAAGCTTAGAAAAGCCATCTTAAAGTTGACGGGCCAGAATTCTAACAATTGATTTAGTCCATTTTATTCTAAAACATCATTGAAACAACAAAAGAATATGAATATTTATGGCGTAAAAAGTTTAGAATTATAGATGCCATAATTTATCCGCAACCATTAAATTGACATGTCTCATCATGTGGATTATCAATCAAATTAAATCCAATTAACATCACAGATTAGTGAAAACAAAGAACATAGCCGCTCGGGCGATGTACCAACTCATATTATGGCTAAATCATTACGAACAATCATCAAATTGCCATACCTGCACAGATCTTGTAAAGCACATGGGACCCCCCAAGCTTAATTAGACTTATTGTGACCGATACACATTAAAGGGTACGGAAGCTCAGAGACTCTTGCCGTGATTCTTCTCACTTAGCCCATTTGCAAAATGGAACCTTTGTCTGTCTCAATAATCTTTTTGATATCGATCTCCATCATCAATGCAAGAACTGAGAGTCACAGTAAAACCAATTCACATCGATTAAAATGCTCTTTACTCATTGGATGGGTCATCCTGGGTCTAAGATTATTCAATTCTTGAGGACAGAGTTGGCCTATACGGATATGTGACACTTTTCTACTTCCACAAACATGACAAACGTCGTGTGATGATTAATATTAGCTCGGCTTGATTTTGTGAAATGATACAGACTTTAAATGGAGAGCATGCATGGGTTGGAAATAAAATGAATGGGCCAAGAATTAGGTCAAATGCCTCTCTTGAGAAAGAGAGGCGCTTAGGTTATATTATTCGAGAATGCTCGGTGGATGCAGCAAAGGAGACTGTGAACTTTTTTTCTGTAGTTTTATATCCACCCCCCAGCTTCCTACCGCCTTCCTTAATGCCCACTGTTTGTCTTTTCCTCCTCATTCATCTTTCATTTCATGGAAATGTATATCATCATTTATCATCATTTTCTTTCCTTTTCAATTCAAATCTTAAAAATTCTACATAATACATAACAGATCTTTGAAAACAAGGACTGGAGAAAAATTATCGATAAAGAATTATTAACAAACTTATTTTTTTTTAATAAAATATGGGTTTCACCATAAACAATTTCTAATCAACTAAAGTACCAAACACGCAAATATTTTAATTACACTTTTAACTTCTGGGCATAAAAAAATTATACACACTCCTGTCCTTTTTCTTTTTTTAAAGAAAAATCTATGATTGCATTAATATGCATGGAAAATCTGAAAATATTTTCGAAAAGCCAGTTAATTAAGCCTAGGAGTCTATGAACTTGTGTAGGTATATGACAAAATTGATAATACTACATAGTTTTATGCAAGTCACACATATATATCATATATAACATACACAAATCATCATAAATACCTGAAAAATGTTGCTTCAACTTTAATTTCCAAAAAGTAAATTAGGATCTTTTTCAATTAGTTTACATAGGAAGGTCCGTGTGAATGACGAGTCTTTTTCCGTGCAATTGAATTAGATCCCACCAAAGTATATACCAATTCTACACCGCAGCTTCCTAACGTTTTCGTGAATGCATGCCAGCTGTTTTCTGTCATCTTTTTTTTTTTTTTTAATTTCATACCTTGAGAAGACTTGGTGGCATCTTCGCTACAACTTCACTCTTCGCATAATAGGACGAAGCTCTGCGCGTCGTCGATTATATTAAAATAAGCCGTTGAAACATAAAAAACACAACTGACGTGAAGTTTCATTTTGTAATTCAACCACAGTGAGTTAAGAGCGAAGCTTCGTTGTGGACTGTTCTTTTTATACCTTGAGAAGACTTGGTGGCATATTCGATACAACTTCACTCTTCCCTTAGTATACCATAGGACGAAGCTCTGCGCGTCGTCGTTATCATGGCCCATCCAGCACTATTCTCTTCTTCCATCACTTACAAATGGACTTACGATGCGTTCCTTAGCTTTCATGGTGAAGATACTCGCTTAGGTTTCATCAGCCATCTCTATCATTCTCTGCGTCAAAGAGGAATTCATGCCTTTATTGATGATGAGTTCCTTAGGACCGGTGAAAACATCACGCCTGCACTTTTCACAGCCATACAAGAATCGAGAATAGCCATCATAGTTTTCTCAGAAAACTATGCCAGCTCAACATTCTGTTTGCGAGAACTTGTAAAGATTCTTAAGTTCTTCAAGGAAGAAAGTCGGCTGATATATCCAGTATTCTATTATGTGGATCCATCAGAACTACGACGTCCAAGAGGAAGCTACGCAGAAGCGCTGGCTCGACTGGAGGAAAGATTCAGAGACAAGAGGCACGAGGTGGAGGAATGGAGGCAGGCTCTGTCTCAGGCTGCTGACCTTAAAGGCTGTCATCTCAAACCCAAGTATTTATCTCCCCTCACTCTTTTTATTATTACTATTATTTGAGGTCCAGTTAATTACATTTCCCATCTTACACCAACATAAACAAACTCTACAATAACAGAAACAGTAACCAAACAATGCCATATTCCTCCCGATATGCAGAGCTGCTGAATTTCTTTGACTAGCTAGAACATCAACACCATTAATCCACACTTACAGGTGTATATAACAATACTTACATGAATTTATCACTTATATGATAAAACAATTCAGATTGGATTAAAATAATTATGCAACAGTCTCATATTTCATCGTTTACTATGTGAGGAATGATACCATATCTTATTGGGAGGAACAGGCAACGCAACCAAGTTTTTATACCAAAAGTTGAGATATCTTTATGTTTAGTTGGACTGAAAGTAAACTTCTTTCAAACTGGTCAGGATTGCAAATGAACAAGAGTGTATTGCAAAGATCGCTACTGAGGTTGCAGCTAGGATTAACTCCAAGCCTTTAGATGTTACAAATTATCCAGTTGGACTTGAGCCTCGAGTGAAGGAAGTTATCTCTTGTTTAGATCTTTGGTCCACTAAGGAAATTAAAATGATAGGAATTTGGGGAGCTGGTGGAATAGGTAAATCAACTATTGCAAGAGCTATATATAATTCCATTGCTGATAATTTTGAAGGCTTGTGTTTTCTTTCTGATGTAAGAAGACAATGTAAAATCCCACTTGATTTGTCGCATCTTCAACAGACAATATTGTTTAAATTAGTCTTGGAAAGAGATCTCAAATTTAGTGATTATCATGAAGGAATACCGATAATGAAGCATAGACTTAGTCAGAAGAAGATTCTTTTGATTCTTGATAATGTTGATGAATCAGACCAATTAGAAGCACTTGCTGGAAGTTTTGATTGGTTTGGTTCTGGAAGTAGAATCATCATCACCACCAGAAATAAGCAATTATTAGCTAGTCATGGTGTTAAAAGTATTTATGAAGTCAAGGAATTAAATCATGAGGAATCTTTGAAGTTGCTTAGTTGGTATGCCTTTGGAGAAGAGAATGCGGATTACAACTATATGGAGGTTTGCAATCGTGCTATACATTATTCGTGTGGCTTTCCATTAGCTTTGAAAGTGATTGGTTCTACCTTGCACGGTAAAGGAGTCAAAAATTGGAATTCTGCATTGGATCAATTCCGGAGCATACCAGATAGAAGAGTTTTGGGTGCACTAAAATTAAGCTATGATACTTTAGAGGAAGTAGAGAAACAAACTTTCCTTGACTTGGCTTGTTTTTTGAATGGTGAGAAATTAGCAGATGTCATGGATATCCTGCAATGTGTTCGCAGAATCCAACTAGAATTTGCTATTGAAATGTTGATTGATAAATCTCTTATTAAGATTGAACAAGGTCGTGTAATGATGCATGATTTGGTAGAAGATGTAGGTAAAGAAATTATTCGACAAGAATCATCATATGAGCCTGGTGAACGTAGTAGATTATGGTTCTATCAAGACATTCTTCATGTCTTACAACAAGACACAGTAAGATCACCAACATGCATGTTCATTTTCTCTATAAAATTCCAATGATTTATAATACTATGTTTTTAAATTTGTTGTGTGCTTTTCATTTTCAAAGGGAACTAATAAAGTTGAAGCCATCATTCTAGACTTGCCAGAAAGTATAGAAGTACAATGGAGTGGAGAGGCATTCAGGAACATGAAAAATCTCAAGATGCTTGTGATAAGAAGAGCATGTTTTTCTAAATGTCCCAAATATCTGCCAAATAGTTTAGGATGGTTGGAATGGAAAGGATATCCGTTCTCATCTTTACCATCTTTACTCCCCGTCGAACTTGTCTACCTTGACTTGTCTTCCAATTATTGTAAATCACTCCAACCATTGGATAAGGTGAGTATATAAGTACCCTCTTATTTTTCTTTTTGTTTCTTTTCCTAATTCTGAATGTAAACTCATTTGTTTTGCAGAAATTTCACAATTTAAACCATATGAATTTAAGAAATTGCAAATTTTTACAACAAATACCAGATTTATCAGGAGTCTCTAATTTAAGAGAATTGTGGGTTGATGGTTGTGAAAGTTTAATTGAAATTCATGACTCAGTTGGACATTTAAATAAATTGAAAGAATTGAGTGCTAGGGAGTGTAGAAGCTTGAAGATTTTACCACCTTGCCTTAGGTTGAAATCTCTTAAACATCTCAATCTCATTGGTTGTTCAAGTCTTGAGAGATTTCCAGAAATACCAAACATGATGGAAGGAATTCACACACTTGATTTATACAAGACTGGAATTACTGAATTGCCATCTTCAATTTGCAATCTTATTGGGCTTGAAATGTTAGACGTGGAGGGATGCTCGAATCTTAGGCAGCTACCAGCTAGCATTTGTCGATTGCCGAAGCTTTGGAAGTTAACAGCAGATTTTTGTAAAGGAATGAGTCATATGCCCAAAAAGTCATCCAAGATGGAACAACTTTGTTTCTCAAATTGCAGTTTATCACATGACTCTCTTGCTTTCTGCCTTTCTCACTTCACTAATATGGTACATTTGGATCTAAGTTTCAATAATTTCACACTTCTTCCGGAATCCATCAAAGAGCAACGCAATTTGAAATATCTTGTGCTGGATAATTGCAATCAACTTCAGCATATTGAAGGGATGCCACCAAACCTGGAAAAATTTAGTGCCACATGTTGCACAGCATTGACTAAGTTATCCAAAAGCAAAGTAATGAAGCAGGTACGAACCCCCCCCCCCCCCAAAAAAAAA
>QFDD01013185.1:0-10132 GCA_006871305.1 Vachellia collinsii
TCCCTTTTTTTATATACTTTTTTTACACATATTGCTTTTTTCAATTTGGACTTTAAATATATTTTTTATTTTTCTCAATACCTAAAATGAAATATCCTTTTTGAAAAATTTAATTTATAAAAATATAGAACATTTAATTCAAATTTCAAACAATACAATTTAAACATATATAATAATACACTCCATAAGATTAAACTCAAACTAAATATAAATCATAAATGAAATGATCAACAATCATCCAATATTAATTAGTTTTATATTATAATCAGAAATTATTCATATATTTTTATTAATCAATTTTATTTTTTAAAAATTTTTTAAAAAAATGTTGATGGGTTAACCTGTGGGTGTAGGTTATGCAGGACTGGGTTAAAAAAACTCACATCTAAGCAGTTTTTCTTTTTCTTTTTTTTTCAATTCAACCCACCAGGTGAACTTATATTACTAACTCTACTCCTAACTGGATCTAGTTTGCAAGTCAACTTAAATGCAATACTATCATTCTATATTTGACAATCCATATTACAAAATTAATAACATTACATAGTTTTAGCTATGTAAACTGGATTACAGTTAACAAGAATTAAACTATGGACATGGGCCTTTCATAAATCAATATTTATACATTTATATCCTTCATTTTTAATCGTAATATAGTTAAAAAGGTAATTTTACATTTTTGGATAAAATATAAATTTCATTTCATAATTCTTTGATAACATATCAAACAAATACTTTAAAATCATCATTCCATTACATTATATTTACATCCATTATATTCACATGAAATCCATGAACTAAACCAACCATTAGAGATTTTAAGTAATGATTGGAATGCATGATAAATAAAAAAAATCTTCATAATAAATTAATAGCATAGATCTAGTATAATTTTTCTCATCAAATCTTCATAAAAAACAAATTGTTGCTAATATAAGAATTTTATTAAGGACTACTATATGAATATTTCCATAGAAGTTCTTAGACTTGTAAGAGTTGCTTTTGAATGAGTGAGATGAAGATACTATCAAGACCTAAGATAAAAACGCAAGACAAGAAAGGAAACCCAAAAATGGTGGTGGTGGATTAATTTTTAAATTATTCAGATAATTGTTACTTATTTGACTCTATTTTTGGTTCATAAGTTTATTTTATATTATGATGATTATTGATATTGAAAATAATCAAAGATGGTAGGCAAATTTTCATGCCATGTAGAAAGTGTAAGTCATTAAACAAATTGTCTCATTGTTTTTATTCATAAACCATGACTATATTATATTGAATATTAATTAAAAGAGAACAATTCATTTACAATTTTTTTTATTTTTAAATGGGGTTCAATTAGTGCTACGGGTTAAAATTATTTTTTTAAAAAAATTAAAAGTTATATTTTAATATTTTTAAATTATTGGTACTGTGTTTTCTTCTCAATAAAAATAAGAATAACTTAGCTTATTTGAGGATAATTGAATTTTTTAAAAAAATAAAATATTACTGCTTGATGGACCATTAGGAAGTAGGAACAATGATCTATAATCTATCAATAACATTATAACAATGAAAAAAATCATGGCCCATTACCCTTCTTTCGTATAAAAATATAAATAAAGAAAATGTTAATTATTGAGACAAAGGCTTTGTCATCTAATGGTACTCCCATTTGCCCTCACTGTCGCCAAATAATGGGTTGAATCCTTCGTACCACTTGTACTAAGAAAATGCTAACATTAATCTCAATTAATCCAACTTAACTAATAATTTTGGAAAAACTAATCTCAATTATGCCCAGCAACACATTACTCAGTACAAATCATTGTATAAAAAAGGAAGGGTAAAATAGTATCATGTGAAAAATTTAATAATGTGATTTATAAATAGGATCGAAATAAACATCATCTCTTTGCTCATAAATAGGATCAGAGAGATTAATAAGAACATAGATAATATTAGAGATGAGACAATAAATAGTGGTGCTATCAGGTTGATGAAACAAATAAAAGTGGTAAGTTGCAATTTTAACAGCAGTTGTGTCATGTATGCAACCTGCTATCAGGTTCTGGTAGTACAAAACTATCAAGTGTAGACTGTAGAGTGCCTTCCAGGGGTAAACTAATCAGCATTGAATTTGATATACAGAGGAAAGGGAAAAAACTAACATGAAAGCAAAGCCATAAGGGAACTGTGAACCTACAGTGAAGAATTCTCAATCTAACCCTAACAAAGCACTACAGACATGATAATCATAATGACCAATAAGTAAAACAGAAGTTCAGCTCTTACATTGCAAAATATAAACCACCCAGGAGGGCATCATGTATTCTTAAGAATCTCTAGAATGAGCAGAAAGCTAAAATAGATCATGGAATGCTCGGTTACACCATTATCACGCCTGCAACAAGAAAATGCATAAAGCGTTACAATTTCAGTGAGAGACATAGGTAGAATATCATAAAGTAAAATATCAAATCCAATTGAAGGAAAGGCGATCAATTTACACAAAATTCATCAGAAGACATCTGGTCATTCACTCACGGAGAGCTTAGGACAAGACACTAAGATTGACGAGTATCTAAATTTTGGTCACCATCTCAGATGAAAAATAAATTAGCAAGCCCATAAATAAGTTATTTTAGAGCTTTGGCCTGGTATTCTATCCATATTAATACCACTGCAGTTCAGAATTATAAAGATCCAGATCGCAGGTCTCAGATGAAACAGAAATAAACATAGATTTTCTTGAATTCTCAGATTGTTGTATTTTTCAGAGTCAATCTCTGTTTTAAGCCACTAATTGATCTTAAAGGGGATAACTTCTCCCAAACATCTAAGGCAATATGTGTGCAATGAAGAAAAAGAAATTAATAAATAAACCCAGAAATATTGCAAGTGATGAACCTGCTTCTTCTTTTTCCTATGTCTTCTTTTCCTCCGAGGTTTGTGAGCATCAGAGTTGGAGCTAAGATTACTACCATGGCCTGTCCCTGATTTTGAGGATCCCCTTGCTCTAAAGTCTGAGCTACTTCTGCTATTTGAGGTGTTACTTGAAGTGGAAATCTCATGTCTCTGCATCAATGAATTTTGGCCAGAAGATGACCCAAACCTTGTTCGAGCAGAAAGTGAACTAGACATCTTGTTTGAAGTGCGAGGAGGAGGCATCAAAGCTCTAGCAGAAATCTGCTTCTATAAAAAATGGGGAAACATGATTAAAAAAGCCATAGCTAAAAGTCTGTCAATGACAACTTCCTAAAGCAGTACAACTCTCTTAATGCATACCTGATTCTTTTCATCGCTAGACATGCTGGACAATCCTTTGCCAGAAGCACTAGAAGCCTGCTCTCTGCAAGAAAACAAAATCTTTGGTTGCAGATTTATGATTGTATGACAATTTCCACAAGATATTTTTTTCTTGGCCAAGAAACATGTTAAAGTTTAGAAAAAGGAATAGTACTATTATGTCAGTAACATCACCCATCATAATCAGAGGTTAATTCAATTACTATTCTCATCCATGTTACCATATCTCACCTAGCGCTTTTATCAGTCCATTCATCATCAGCTTCTGCTTCATCACTAGAACTTCCACCAAGGAAAAAATCATCTTCACTCAGATCCAAGATGCCATCATCTTCACTTCCCGTCTCTTTTATTGGAGCAAAAACGAAATGTCATCAATAAATCGGCTGGTGAAGTCCTATAAGCAAGACAACAACAACAATAACATAGCCTTGTTCCACTGAGTGGGGTGAGCTACATGCATCACATGACACCATTGTGCTACCATAAACAAGACAATCCAATTTAATCGCTGTAACATTTTCAACTCATTTTTCTGTATTATATTGCCAAATAGTTCTCCCTCTCCATCAATTATTTTAAATAAGCAGCGTATTAATTAATCCACAAAGAAAAAAAGCACATCTTTGACGTCACTGAATAATTGAATAAAACCTTCCAAGTCCTTCCCACTTTCTGCTGCTGCAACCAATCTGGCTTCAATCTGTTTCCGCAGCCTATTTCTATTATCAACCATATCTGAATCATCACCACCACTAAATAAAGGAACATATTTTTCAGTCTTGGGAAAGTACTGCAGTTTGAGTGACAAGAATTTGTTAGTTCTTATGGTCAAATATAATATAAGAAACAGAACAGAGTCAGGCTGATCCGGTAAGTGTCAAACATAAATCAGCTCTGAGTCTTGGAAGATCCACAAAGGTCAAATTAAATAAATCCAAGATGAATTGGAAGGTACAAAAAGCACACCGATACCAACAACACAAGGAATATATTCTATGTTTTGTACAAGTCATACAGAATCATACAGGTAGTACAGATCATATTGATATTGATGAAATCAATTAACATATAGCTTAACCACATTCAGATCTTGATCTTAATTATATATACATGCATATAAATATAACATTGTACATGCATATCCCTAACTTGACTATACAAAAACTTGATGTAGACTAGCTCGTTTATAGCTCTACGCACTGGACCCAAATTCCCTACTCATCTCAAGGACGGTACCGTGTGCATAAACTGTCTAAATTTAGTTTGAACAGTATAAATTTATAGTTTTTTATTTTACCTTTTTTTATTTACAACATCTTTTTTGGTAAATTGATAGTAAGAGTGCTATTTTTATTTTACATTCTAATTTATGAAAAGAAATAATTTTGAAATTTTAAAAATAAAATAAAATCTCAAAAGTCTGCCTTTATTTTGGATACAAGTCTTCCCTACGCATCTTTCAGATGGGTAGAGGATACAACTGCCCAGTCACTATACCAATTGTTATCAGATAAACTTATATCTTAATTTAATTATTTACACAACTTTTCTTAAGCTTGAACTAGTGTGTGCTTCCTTATTAAAAGCATACAAAAAAGTGAAACAAGCAGTGCTATCCAACCCTAACATATTATAATCAACAATAAGAGATAAATACATATTAAAACTTAAATACATACATACCATAACATATTGAAGATCTTCTTTGAGCCTGGAAAGCTGCTCAGCTACCTCTGCACTTTCTGCCTGGGTAGATGAGGTCCGCTGCAGTTTCTCTAGACGTCGGATTCTCCTTTCTATTTTCCTTCTCTCTAAACAATGGCAAGTGAAAAACTAATTCAGTAAGGCAGCAAGAAGATTGTACCCTATCCCAATCCAGATAAGGCTAAGTAAAAAGATCGTAAGCGACATGCCAAGGAAGAAGGTTCACCAAAGAATTTAATCTTTTTGCCACGCAAGAAAATTTTGCGTTCGGCAGCAAGACGTGTGTGAATCTCCTGCTGCTTCTTAAGCCCTTCTAACTTCTCTTCTTGCGCCAGTCTCACTTCAGGTGGCAAATTCTTCAGAACCACAGAAAATGTAGTTAGGAGCACCGAAGAAGCAGACAGCAAAAATGTTAAGGAACTAAGATGCACCTAAAATGAACAAGTCCATCCTACACTTAAGATATATATAAAGTGACACACACACACACACACACACACCATTCAAAAGAAAAGAGATGATCTTCTATGATCATGAGAGTAGATTATCCATTTAATTTACATTAAAATTTGAAATATGCAAGACAAAAACCTTCACGGGACTCGAATTATAGCCTTTTGAATTCCAAGTTTCAAAATGAACCAAATCATCCGTTTGAAGCCATCCTTTCCCCGGACAAAAAAATGTTAAACGGAATGTTTCAAAACCTCACAAATCTTCACCTTTCCGGAGGAACAGATTAAAAACTGGCTAACCCGATAATCTAATAAAGTAACATTACCTTCCTGAGCATGCGCTCAATGGATCGAATCTGGTTCTTAAGGGAAACGGCCTTGGGTTTCTTCGCCATGCCCAAGCCCTTGGATCGACGATTGGCCGGCTTGACCCGGCGTTTGCTGTAGCCACCATGAGCCATGTTCTTTCTTCAATTGATGAGAGCTCCTAAGGAATATTCGTATTCCCTAAGTTTAGTACGGAGGAAGGAGGAGAAAAGGGTTGGCGTCTGAGTGAAGAAGGATGAGGAGCTACAAGCAAAACGGATTAATCCTCCTCTCTCATATCTCGCGACTTAATTCAGGTGTGTTTGGTTGCTGGGTGGAAGGCAGTGTAGGAAAAATACTCCACTCGTTTTGGTTTAAAATTTCGAAGGGGAGGGGTTGAAATCCACCCTCGCCTCCCCTCCCCTTCAATATCTTATTTACTCTTATTTTTTTATCAGGGTTTGGGTATATTTAGAACAGTTTTTAAAAAGTAATTTTATATGATTTAAGGTGAGTATATAAAAGATTTTTATCTTGATTTATGTGAAAGTGTTTTTCAGAAATAATTGTCAAACATCCTATGATTTAAAATTTTTGATAACTTTACCTTTAAATTTTATGTTATTCCATTAATATGCATGAAAAAAATGTTATTGTTGGCAAAAAAAAAATGAAAAAAATGTTATTATAAAAGTATTAATAAATAAAAATACACTATTATAAATGAAAATATTAATTTGAAATTATCATAAATAAAAAATTATAATACTATAATTAAAAATATATTTTTATGAAAAATAATTACAAATAAAGAAGTACTTTTTAAGACAGGAATTTTTATTTTTGGCTAAAGAGATCCTTTAATATATTAAAAAGACACTAAAAGTCTTTACAATAATAATATGGAAAGGTAAATACATTAACCAGCATTAAAAACATAATTATCCAAATCTTTTAAAAGTGTCAACTAAAGCTGTAGAGGGGATGGTTAGCCCAATCACCCGGGCACGCCTCTCACAAAGAAGTTTTTGCTATTCAATCGGCAACCAAATTTACTTATCTAGAAATCCATTTAAAAGAATGATTCTATCCAAAGTTCTTTAAAGTAAGGACGTTCTCATGACTATTTCACATCGCCAATTTGGAGGCTGAAGTCCTTCATTAAGACACTTAACAAGGTTTTGATTATTTGATTCAAAAGTCACACCATCTAGCTGGTTTTCAACAGTAAAAAGAACTGTCTGATTCATCGCTTCACACACGCATAAAAGAGGTGAACCCACATGAAGCATGCGAGAATTCCCATCAATCACCCCAGCCATTTGAATCCCTAATTCCATAGGCAATGGCTGCTCTTTCCTCTAATTCAAAAACCGCATGGTCCACATTGATCTTTAGTTCATTGCCAATTGGTTTTTGCCACTTTTCTGCATCAACTGTAATTTAATTTTGTGCTGAGACAGGAGCATCTAAATCATCAAGCCAACCCCTTGCTTCCCAAAATTCCTTCAACAATGCATTCGCCTGTGAAAATGTAAAGATAGGATCAGTGCCCAGCTGGCCATAAAGGAAGTTATTCCTGCCTTTCAAGATTTGTCAGATTATCATAGCAATCATAGCTCTTTGCCAATGATTCATTTGGAGATCTGTAAGACAACAAGAGACCCATTCCTTTAAATCAAAATCATTCTCCTCATTAAAATTGAAAGAGAACATGCTACCAAACCTGGTACGTCTCACGCCCACGGATAGAAACAAAATAAATGTTTGATTGATTCAGTTTTAGCTTTGCAGATAAAACACACATCCACCGCACATACTTTTCTATGATATAAGCTTTCAAAGGTGGGTAGGGCATTGTTGAGCACTCTCCACACAAACAACTTGACTTTATGGGGCACCCTTAAACTCCATACCTCTTTTCATAATTCTTGAACATTGTTGAATAAGGAACTCGGGTTATTTAAGGCCTCCACAGTGCACAATTGTTTAGCTAAAGAATAACCCTCTTTTACAGAATACGTGCCTCTTCTTCCCCCTGTCCAAATCCATCTGTCATCTCTATTTGAGACAGTGGTGGTAGTGCTAAGAATTGCATGTTTTTCAAAATCTTCCAGCCAATGTTCTATTAATGATAGATCCCACCCAAATTGATTTTTTAAATCAGCCACAGTAAGAGACTTCAAACACTCATCAAGACATAGGGAGAAATGTTTCTTACCAGGAATTTTATCTAACCAGGGATCCAGCCACACCCTTGTGTTTCTGCTGTTTCCAATGCTTGAGATGATGTTGCCTTCCAAAATTCTTCGCCCCTCAAGGATGCTAGTCCATATCCAAGAAGCTCTTCCCCCTTGTTTTGCTTCTAGAAAACTAGATTTTGGAAATTATTTAGCTTTCCACATTTTTACCCATAATTGGTTAGGCTCCTTCAGAATTCTCCGGCCTAGATTTGCTAAGAGAGCTAAATTAAACGCATCAAACTCCTTAAAGCCCAATCCCCCTTCCAACTTATCCCTTTTCAATTTATCTTTAGTTACCCAGTGAATTTTTTTTTTATCATTAGTTTCTTTCCACCAAAATCCATAAATAATCTGATCCAACCTTTTAAGCACAAACTTTGGCCACATATGTGATATGTACCTCACGTCCAGCCTCAGAAAGAAGATGATGCTGCCATCCTTGAGTCCGCCTTTTGATTTTGCCTATCACAAAGTTAAGAACTTGTGCTTTAGACCTTTCCCAGGTGATAGGTAAACCCAGGTAGTTTCTCGGAATATCCACAACTGAGACTTGAAAGATATGCCCAGCTTCCTCTTTTATTAAGCTAGGCGTATTTTTTTTTTTAAAAAAGCAGGATTTATTAATATTAATTTTCTGACCAGAGGCCTTGCAATAAACATCTAGAATTCTGCTCCAATGTCTGCAAGCATTAATCTCAGCTCTTAAAAACATAATAGAATCATCAACAAAGAAACTATGAATCAAGGAAGGGCATCTCTGAGCAATCTTAATTCCTTTAATCAATTTCTGGTTTTCAGCAATCTTAATAATTCTAGACGAGATGTTACTCACAATAATGAATAAATATGGGGACAAAGGATCCCGTTGCCTTAATCTATGTTAAGGAGTAACTGTTGAAATCCTTTTCCCATACATCATAATTGAAAAAGAAATAGAATTGAGACACTAAAAAATTCTTTCCACCCAATCTCTACGAAATCCAAGTTTTATCAAGATAGCACACAGAAAGCTCCATTCTATTCTATCACATGCTTTGTTCATATCTAATTTAAGAGCCATTTCACATGGGCCCTTTCTTCTCGATTTCAAATGATGAAAGGCCTCATGAACAATGATGATATTGTCATGTATAAGTCTACTAGGAATAAAGGCCCTTTGGTTCTTAGAAATAACTTTACAAAGCAAAGGCTTCAATCTGTTGACACTTGACAATAACTTTAGGAAAAATCTTATAGGAAAAATTATATAAACTAATTGGCCTATAGTCATTCACAGTTTCAAGGCAATCAACTTTAGTATTAACACCAAATCTATGTTATTCACAACATCTAGACTAAAGCCATCCTGAAAGTATTTACGAACAAGAGAGGATACCTGTGGGCCAACCATTTCCCAAGCCTTCTGGTAGAAAAGTCCTATAAAACCATCAGGACTTGGGGCCTTAGACCCCCCCAGCACAACCTTTTTCACTTTTGCATCAGTGACAGTTAATAACAGTGATCTGTTGTCTGCTTGTGTGATTTGTCCCTCTAAGAAGTTCAAAGCCACAATGAAATTCCTAGTAGAGGAGCTTGAGAATAGTTGGGAGTAGAACTCAGAAAAGCATTGCCCAATTTTATCCTCCTCCTCCAGCCAAATGTTATGATCAATTTTCACCCTCATAACCTTGTTACGATTCCTTCTCCTAATTGTTGTCATATGGAAGGATTTAGAATGTTGATCCCCAATTTTAACCATTGTACCATCGATTTTTGGGCCAAATACTTTTCTTCTTGCTCCCATAGGTCATTTATCTTCATTTCAATTTCTGAGATTTCCTTGGCTGTTTTATCATTCCAATCCTTTTCCATGCGGTCTCGAAATTTTATCATTAACTTTTTAATTGCTGTTTTGCAGTTGCTGAAATTCTTCCTGCTCCACACATTAAATACTTTGTTGAGATTAGTCAAGTTTTGCACCTAAATCTCCAGGCCTTCCTCATTTACTCCCCCTTCCCAGTTCTCCTTAATTATTTCGCTCAGATGAGGGTGGCTGAGCTATCTCATATCAAATCTAAAGAGACTCGGGGCCCTAGAGTCTTTATAACAAGAATCGCAATATAATGTAAATATCGGGTGATAGGA
>QFDD01013200.1:0-10700 GCA_006871305.1 Vachellia collinsii
CTTAAAATTGGAAATAGTAATCATAATTGATGAAGAAATAAGTTAATATTGTGTGATTTGTAAACTTAAGTTTAAAATTTTCAAATTATTTATTATTATCAATGTAGTTATTTATATAACTATGTTTTTTAGTAAGGAAATTGTATTGGTGTTAAAATTAATGTTGTATTTAAAAAAAAAAGTGAAAAGGGCCTCAAGCTCACGACTCGACCTTTTAAGGGCTGAGCTTGAGAAAACATTAGGAATTTGGTACTTAGGTCTAAACAGATCAGTTTGTTTAGACTCAAGATTTTATAGAATCGGCCCTAATTCTCAGCTCTAGCTGTCATTTGGAATTCTAATAAAGAGCATAAAATCTTGTCTCGACTAACAAAAGTACAAAATGCTTTGCCTCCTTTTTACATAGGACCTTTTAAATTTGAATATATATATATATATATAAAAATTCGAGTATTATTGGATTAAAGGATAATTTTGTTTTGTACAGATTCAAACTTGAGGCTTTATTTTAAGCAGCCCATATTCTTTTTTAAGACGGAAGCTTGTCGTTTTTGGTTGCTCATCTTGACTTCTATTTTTTTTTCCTCTTTTAGGGAAGCCCAGGCTGATTAAAATAAAAGGGTCCTTCAAGAACCTGCAGGTCTCTCTGCTGAGCCGTAACAGGTTGAGCCTAGGTAGGAATCCGGACCATCGTTAATAACCAGAGGCTCAAGTCCGTTGTTGTTTGCCGAAAAGGGTATTTAAACAAATTAATCTAATTAATAAGGAATTGATTTACATACTATAAAATTATAAATTTAAATCCCATTTCGATGTAAATGTTTTATTGGTGGGTGATTTTTAAGTATTTTGTAATCATTTTATGAGTATAAAGATGTATCATAATTCATAAATGGTTTTCTGGATTTAGCTCACTTAAATTTTACTTGTAAAAACAAAATGATCCTGACACCTTACTTATTTGCCTTCGCAATGTCTAATTTATTGCTTTATAGCATATGTGTGTGTTAATGATAATAGACAGATGCACTTTTATTATTCCAAATATTATTTTAACCTGTTTTGTACTCACTGTTTTTTATCGAGTCATGCTTCAAATTGCAATGATATTGTTTAGGTTCCAAATAAAGGTGAGAGGATTCCCATTACACACTCTATAAAGACAGGACGTCTATGTGGCATGATAGTTTAGCAATTGAAGTTATTTTTGTAATGCAATCTATCTATAAAGTAAATATGTGAAAATAATTTTATTTCGATGAAAAACTACCGTGGAAATGACATACCTGACTTGGAAGTATTATCTCCCTCACATGACCTTAACTCCCAACGCTAGTTAACTTGACATGACAACATCAATGATCAAGTCAAAGAATACTACTTTTGAACTTTAACATAGGTTTTGATTAATTTTGTTTAGATGATTAAAAAAGTTTAATAAGTTGATATGTTTATCATTTTCCCCAAATCAATTTACCTCATTTAAAGCTAATATGTAATCTAATGATACACATGAGTATTCTGTAATGTATAATATAAAACAATTTATTTAAATTCATTAATCCCCTCAAAAAAGTCAATCATACCTATAGTTAAAGACTGGAGGTAGTAGTTTGTTGTGCTTGCGTTGGATTATCGGTAAAAGCTTCATTTCCAACGTGATATACAATCTGTAGGTATGAGAGAAGTGTTTTATCTTAATTTAGGTGAATGTGGTTTTTTAACAACAATACTAACAAAAACGTTAGTGTTTTCCCAATTCCTGCTGCTTCAACAACACAGCGATTTTGGTTGTCTGTCTCACCAACTTTTGCCTTTTTCATTAGCACTACTGAAACTCTCTGGTAGCACCGACGGCCAAAAAAACAAATAAATTTTCCAGCTGCATCATTTCCCAGTCCCTATGTTTCGATAGAGTAGAAAAGTGGGAGGGAAATATGTGGAGGAGATTACTGAGAAATAGAAATTAATATTTTTGGGTAGAAACCTTTTTTACGTTTAGATCTTACATAGAAATATATTGAATCAATTAAGGACTGGGCAGCTAAAATTTCAGTTGATAGATCTTGCCCTCTTTACATTGGGTGTTGCAACCCCCGGTGGCTTTAGAAGCCGTTGGCTAACGACAAACAGTTATCACACTTAGACTTGATGCAATTATTATTTAAAATATTATTAGACACTAAATATAAATATATCTTTTGATAAAGATTTGAAATTTGATTTACCCTACTTGTAAGGGCTAAACCTTTTATCCATATTCATCTCAGGTTAACCACTTCCATATTTTTGTTCCATTAAAGCATGGGGATAATTTTAGTGGAAGCAATTATATTTTAGATAATATTTGGTTAGAAGTAGATATACTTCATAATAAAGATTCAAATATTAATTTATCATATTATGATGTATTAACCGATTTGATTAGACCAAACTCTTGTTGATTAACTTCTATCTTGTTTTGACCTTTAGCATTGTTTTGTTTCTGTTTTCCCCTGAATGGTTTATGGTTCGCTCGTTCATGGAGTTATCTCGCTGTATTGATGATGACTTCGAGTCGATAATGGATTCTGCTTGAAAATACAAAAGGAACTAGTAATGTAAAGCATCACATTACAATAACAAAAAAATTGAATAAAAAATAAGGGAGCCACGCCAGTCCCTAACTAAAAAGGAAAGGGAATGATAAATATCCAACCTTTATCCCCGTGAAGACGAGAGTATCTATCCGTTACATGCACTGCTACACCTAACGCGTTGAGTTTTGTTGTAATTTTAAAAGAAGTTAAATAAACATATAAAAATATTTATTCATACATTAGTTCATAATTCTGATAAATTAATTTTAAAAAAAATAGTAATTATATATACTTGAAAATATTAAAATAATTTATGTATATTAAATATAAGATAGAATTGATATAGTACATACTGTTCTGATTTTTTTGTTCAACATATATGGTATATTTGATTTGATTGAATGAAAGAGGATTATATGTAATGCTGATGTATTCCATTAATTACATTATTTGATTGTCATAGTAATGCAATTGAATGTAATTATGATTACAATAAATTACATTAAATCAAGTACTTTTCATTACATAGTTTTGGCTATGTAATCCAGATTACTCATCGTAAGAATTAATATAAAGATATTTGTATATTTCATAAATTAATGTTTAGATATATATATCCTTTATTTTTAGTCTTAATAAAATTAAAAAGTTTATTTCATATTTTTTTTATAGATAAAATATTAATTTTATTTTTATGATGCCTTAATAACATATTATATAAATATTACGCAATTATAATTGTATTACATCCCATTTTATTATCATCAATTCTGTCAACCAAACAGCCTGACAGTGTATACCGATCTACGAGGGCAACATCGTCACTCCATTAGATAGTGTTTACCCTCCTCGGTCCTGATCAAAACCTTTTTTTTTTCTTGGTACGACAACCCTTTTTCATTCTCTTCAGCCGCCCTTTTTCGCGCGTCACCTCTGCTTGGTAGCGTCCCTCCTCCAGTCGCCGTTGCTGCCACCCGATCTTCAGACGCTGCCTCTGCCACCTGCTCCGTCCTTCTCGATCTTCGCCGTCACTTCTCCTGTCAGGAGGTCAGTGTAAGTATTTACCTGTTATGATTGGTGTCGACCTCATTCTAAGCCATGCTCCCAGGGAAAATCTCTTAATCCTCGGTCTTCACTCCCTCTCTTTCATGAACATTACCAAATGTCTTCCCATAATTCTGTGTGGTGTGAAAAAATGACATGTTTTACTGTGACGTTTGAAACCTGATGTCTGCACTTTCAACAGAATCATCTTTGATTTCTCTTGCAATTAGCACCAAAGAAACCACAAAAATGAGTGATTCTATTTCTTTCTGTGGTGTTCTGAACGCAATGCAGAGGGAGTTTGAACTCATAATTGTTTAGGACGAAGTCTTTCAAAAAAGTGATTCGCTGGCCATTTGATTCTTGTCCTCTGAAGCTTAGCTTGTACTAAATGACTGTTTTTATATGTTTTTATAAATTGTACTGTCCAGGATATGCCCCACCATGAAAGTAGACAAAATTTCATTTTTTCCGTCTTTCAGTGACTAGGAAGAGGAGGATTTGATTTTGGCAATGAACGGTAAAAGAAAATTTAGTGATTGGCATTGGTTGCTGTTGCGTGTAAATTTGCTACTGAATAATACCAGCAGCAGGAAGGGTTGATGGTCAAACTTTCATATGGCTATTTTGTAATAGTTATATTTCCAAGAAGCTACTTTGCTTTGCTTGTCACGTCCCAGTTTATTTAAGTTCCACAAGCTCCTTGATCCATCATTAATTCTCAGGGGAGTTTAAGAATTTGTTCTAGATCATCTTAACATTTGGGAAACTTTCAATAGTCATATGCTTCTCATTCTGAATCATTTTAATGTGTGGGGGATTCAGCATCTAGGTTAGAAAATTTGTGTGCATCTCCGTTTATTGTCTAATGCTAATGGATGCAGGGATTCAAGATGGGAGTTCCGGCTTTTTATCGTTGGTTGGCAGAGAAGTATTCGTTAGTGGTGGTGGATGTGATCGAGGAAGAACCTGTTGTAATTGATGGTGTCGAAATCCCTGTGGATACAAGTAAGAAGAACCCTAATGACATTGAATATGATAACCTCTACCTTGACATGAACGGCATAATTCACCCCTGCTTCCACCCTGAGGATCGGGTATGTTCTAATGCCTTACTTTTATCATTTTGCTGCATCTCTTATATGGGGCTCTGGCAGAGCATTCGATCACTGCCTCCCTTCGATGCTTGATGTTATGTATTGCATGACACACTGTTTTAATTACCAATTTATATTAGCTGTAGGCAATTTTTTGCTCATTGAAGACCTAGATGAGATCATAATCAATCCCAAGGTGGGAATAGGAATGCAGTCTGTTGAATGCTTATTTCTTTGCTGAATTTCAGAAGCAGATAGAATGATGATGATACATGTTTATTGAGCTTCCAATCAAGTTCATACATTTTTCGTTCTTTCTTTCTGCCTAAAT
The DNA here is from genome assembly GCA_006871305.1 of Vachellia collinsii. Classification (NCBI taxonomy): domain Eukaryota; kingdom Viridiplantae; phylum Streptophyta; class Magnoliopsida; order Fabales; family Fabaceae; genus Vachellia; species Vachellia collinsii. The sequence continues at coordinate 5,052 of QFDD01013200.1, forward strand.
ATTCTTAGGTTCATGCTTATGATATGTTGTCACTTATTGTTGCTTTAACTGTCAGTTCTGATATTCATCAAGGGCTGTCTGGAGTTAAAATCCATCTATCTATTTTTAGTTAAATTACTGCCATTTTAAACCTTGACATTTTGGTTTTTTCTGCTGAAACTACTCTTCTTTCTGTTACCCTAATGTAGATGTTTACTTATTCTTCACCACATTGATTTTTTCATGCATTGCAGCCATCCCCAACTACATATGATGAGGTGTTCCAGTGCATGTTTGACTACATTGACAGATTATTTGTTATGGTGCGGCCTCGGAAGTTGCTATTTATGGCTATTGGTATGTGTTTGGATTGGTCTTGTTGGTGATTATGACTATCATGTACATCGTGAATGATCTTATTGTGTCTCATTGTAGATGGTGTTGCTCCAAGGGCTAAAATGAACCAACAACGATCTAGACGGTTCAGAGCAGCAAAAGATGCAGCAGAAGCAGTATGTAATGAGTGATTGTTGTTTACGCTGCCTGTCAACTCATTATCAATATCATTTTTATGAAAGGATAATAACAATGACAATGTTTATTGGATAGGATTTGCCCGTAATTAATTTCTTTTGTGTTTTTGAATCATAGGCTGCTGAAGAAGCGAGGTTGAGGGAGGAATTTGGGAGGGAGGGTAGAAAGCTTCCTCCTAAAGAGGATGTACAAGTTTTTGATTCGAATGTTATTACCCCGGGAACTGAATTTATGGCTGTTTTGTCTATTGCACTTCAGTATTACATTCATCTTAGGCTGAACAATGACCCTGGTTGGCAAAATATTAAGGTATAAATCTCATTACACCGTCTTAATTGTCTGGACGCTGGTATGGGTGCCTTGATTGAGAGGAATTTTAATGCTATAATTCTTTTTTTGCCTGAAGGTTATTCTTTCTGATGCAAATGTTCCTGGTGAAGGCGAGCACAAGATTATGTCATATATAAGGCTTCAGAGAAACCTGAGTGGTTATGATCCAAATACACGGCATTGCCTGTATGGTTTGGTATATCTCTTAAATCTTGCTACAAGATCAGCTTCTTCTGTGCTTCACTCCATGTCCTTGCTTTATTTATTAGGCACTTATCCAATAATATTGTCATTTGGGATCACATGACAGGATGCAGATTTGATTATGTTGGCTTTAGCTACCCATGAAATTCATTTCTCAGTCCTAAGAGAGGTGTGTGGTTGTTGATGTTTACTTAAAACCTTTGAACTAGAGTGGTACCTCTATGATGATAGTCAGAGAATGAATTTATTTCTGTTTGTGCTTTATTGATTTTCTTATTACATTTTGTGAGTGACGAGACTTGTGGCAAATGGGTTGTTGCAGATTGTATTTACTTCTGGACAAGACAAATGCTTCTTGTGTGGCCAAATGGGTCATGTGGCTGCAAATTGTGAAGGTAAGGCTAAAAGAAAGTCAGGAGATTTTGATGAAAAAGGCAGTCCTGTTGTGGTTAAAAAGCCCTTCCAGGTAGATTTAATCAAATGAAACTTTAACATTTTTGTTATGCTGTCTTACATGTGAAATGATAGTCGAGATTATTTAGTCCTTAACTCTTACATATCTTCCTGCTTATTCAGTTTCTAAACATTTGGACACTCAGAGAATATCTGGAATATGAGATGAGAATACCAAATCTCCCATTTGAGATTGATTTTGAACGCATTGTGGATGATTTTATCTTCATGTGTTTCTTTGTTGGAAATGATTTTCTACCACATATGCCTACACTAGAGATTCGTGAGGTATGATTTACTCTAGACCTCATTGCATGCTGTTTCTTTTACTTGTTGCATTCAATTGGCTGTTCATATTTTAAGGCTGATATTCTAAACATGGATTTAGTCTGAAATGTTACATTGACTTGAAGTTTCTAGTTTTCTTTACTGATGCATGAGTTAGTCCCCTCTCCCTCCTTTTGGTTTGGTTTTGGTGGAATGTGAAGTGTATTGGTCGCCATTGAAAATGTTGGATATGACTTCCGTTTTGTCCTGTAATTATATCACCTTGTGTCAAACTCGAAAGAAGTGTGGTATGAATCTTTATTTCAGTGGCTTTACAGTGAGATGTGTATTGATTGACCCTGGAAACAATTAAAATTAATTTGGTTTATTAGCTAACATGGGTTTTGGTGGTTTAATAGTATGTGAAACTAATGATCAGGTGACCTGGACTGTGTATTCTTGCAGAAATCCAGCATCCCATGAATTTTACTTTACAGTCACTTTGGCCTTGGTTTCAAATTTGGATATTAGGTTTAATGTGTTCAGCTAACATGTCTTTCCTGTTACAAACAAGAGACTGGAGAGTGTGATCTCAGGCTCTGAACCCTGTAATTTTGTTTAGATGTTATGGAATCCCATAGGCATTGAGTAAGTTGAGAGTTAGCTGTTGGTTTTCCTTTTGTGGCAAAAGAAGGCCCTTATTTTTTTGAGAATTTTTGAATTGTTGTGTTTGAGTTCGTTATTAAATTTTGATTAAAACATGACAATGTTTATGGTGTTAGATAATCGCAACTGGATATGATGCTGGGGCTACGCCATGTATGAAGTATCTGATCTATTTCATGGAATTCTGTCTTATGTATTCCTCTATCCTCTAGGGTGCAATCAACTTGCTGATGGCAGTATACAAGAAAGAATTGAGGACATTGGGGGGTTATTTAACTGATGGAAGCAAGGTATACAGTGTCAATTTGTGTTAGACATATGTCGCATTGTGCTCTGTCACATTTCATATAATTAATGTTTGTTTATAATTTGTCTTGTTTTCTTCCTGCCTCCTTTCCCCCCAGCCATGCTTAAGCAGGGTGGAACGTTTTATTCAGGCCATTGGATCGTATGAAGATAGAATATTCCAGAAAAGAGCTCGGATGCATCAGGTCTGTTTTTATTTGCTTCTATTGTCAGTGATGTGCTTAGCTGAGAAGATGTCACTAAATACTTCCATTAGGAGTGCTATATTTTACTCATGTCAGGCCTCTTGAATGTCGAATATTTGCATGCTTTATTGTGTTTATATCTGTTTAAGTATGATGTGTTGATGTGGCCCTATTTTATGTCCCCATTGGATACTGTCAATTATAATTATTAATTAAATTGAGATATTTCTCATCCAGTTTGTAATTTTTAATTGTGAGATTGAGAGACGAAGAATGGGAAAAGAATGTTGGGGGAGATATTAGAAATTATTTCTAAATTAGGGATTAAGGATAAATACGGCAATTAGAAATTATCTTATTGGTGAATTAGTTTTGCTATGAATTTGATTACTCTTTTGTCGTACTTTTATTATTTTCGTTTATGTCTCTGATGAGGATTAATCTCTTGGCCCTATATAAAGCATTTGATAGTTAGGGTTTCGGTATTCTTTTTGAATTGATCATCAGTAAAGGTTCTCTTGGCTTGCTGACCATCTCTCTGGTCTCCCCTCTCTCATTCTCCCTATTTCTCTTTGTTTCTCACCTTTTTTTTAATTATTATTTCTATTTTGTTCTCATAGAAGAAATAGGTGATAACTGTGAAATTGTCAAAATTTGTTGCTTTATATATATTGGAGGAGGAAGAAGGGAGTATCCTAAGAACTTGGTAGATATTAAAAAGTTTTATATTCATGTTGATGAACACTCATCTTTCATTTTCTTCTGTTGATTCCTAAATCAATGAGTAAGGTATCATTATATATTTTACTTATTGACATTTTATCTCCAGTTTATATGAACACTTTAGCTATAGTTATACCGGAAGTGAGATGGTGACTCCATTCCTAATTTCTTTCTGTCTTCAGCGGCAAGTGGAAAGAATTAAACGTGACAAGGCCCATGCTAGAAGGGGTGACGATGCTGCACCTCAAGTTCTGCCAGAGTCTCTGGTTCCAGTTTCGCAGTTCCATGGTTCTCGTCTTGTGTCTGCCCCAGCACCTCCATTTCAACAATCTGGGCTGGGTTATGAATCAAATGGCTTAAAATCAGCTAGAAACCATGTTGGACAAGCCACAACTGAATTTTCAAACCTTGAAATAGGCAAGCCTTCTAGGAGCAATAAGGAAACCTCTGAGCGGCCTCGTAAAGTTGCTAGGTCATCTTCAGGAGCAACTATTGGTGCCGCTATTGTTGAAGCTGAGAGTAGTCTTGAAATAGATGTATGTTTTTCTGCTTCAGGAGATGCATTTTAATGTTATTTTAACTCCGTCAACCGTACTTTAGAACTAGTGCACATGCTAACCTATGGTTGGGTATGAGCCTGATATGGAGACATGGAGTTATAAATGCTATTTCATATATCGTCAGAGCATTTTGTTATTTGTTTTTAAATAATTTGCTTTCATAGGATTGTTTTGAGCTTGTGATTTCATCTGTCCTGTTGAGTTGACTCTTTTTTGGTTCAGGTCCAAGATAACAAAGATGAATTGAAAGCTAAACTTAAGGAGAGGCTGCGTGAGAAATCTGATGTATTCAACTCAGCTAATCCAGAAGAGGACAAGGTCTGAAGTGTTGAATTCATATAGTTTTATATTTTGGTTGTCCTGATATGCATTAGCCTTTACAGTTTTGCATTCTAAATATTGACTTGTCCAAGCACAAATAATCCTGCATATGTATATCAGTTTAGTTCCAAGGTTTCTAAATATTGAATTTCTTCATTCTAATCATGTTTCAAACAAGTTAATTTGCCAATAGGAAAAAATTGGAGGCAAACTTGTCTCCAGTTGGTGTAATTATTTATCCAGCTATTGAGTTAATATTTACTTGCAAAGGTTGTCCTGTCCTGTTAAAGTGATGGCATGTTTTCCTAACTGTTTGAATGATAGATCCCTTTTTTAATAGGCAATATTGCACTGGCTCTAGTGATGCCTTGAAAAACTTGGTGCAACATACAAATGTTGAATTTGACAATCTAAAAGATGGCTTTTTGTAGTCCTTTCGCACTTGTTCACCATGCTTATCCTTGGAAATAGTTTGTTGTTTTGAGAAGTGTGGCATTGATGCCAATGCAATGTTTCTTTCATTCTTTCCGTAATGAGAATATTTTTATTGCCAAATAGTTATTTTCATTTAGTTTCACTTTTTTGATGAACTATCTAACTTCACTTTATTTGCTCTAACATCTCATGTTTTAACAGATTAAGTTGGGAGAACCAGGCTGGAAAGAGAGGTATTACGAAGAAAAACTTTCTGCTGCAACTCCTGAGGAAGTTGAGTTCATACGGAAAGATGTTGTAAGTAATTGACTTGAAGTGTTTCTAATTTTGATTCACATGGAGATCTAGCTTAAATTATGCTTCTGGTGTCTAGGTCTTGAAATACACAGAAGGCCTATGTTGGGTTATGCATTATTATTATGAAGGGGTTTGTTCTTGGCAGTGGTGAGTTCCTTTCAAAGTACGTCTAAAGTGATTTGCTGAGCCTAGTGCTGAGTTGGCTTTCTTTTGCTTACTGTTTGAAATAGCCTTTTCTTCTCCTCCCTCGCCTATTAGGTCTGCTCCCTCGCTTAAGAATGCTGAAATGAATCGAACAAAATTTGGGTGATGAGTGCCCTCCATTTTGCCATTTGTTTCTTTTTATTCACTCATTTTTTCTTCCTTTGCGCCCGCCCGGCCGCCCCCCG
>QFDD01013205.1:0-11026 GCA_006871305.1 Vachellia collinsii
ATTGTTGCATTTGAGCAGTGTCATCTTGCCCTTGAAAGCCATGTGACTGATTATGTAACCCTCTTGAAGTATCTTATCGACACCGGAAAAGATGTTGAGCTGCTTGTGGAGAAGGGAGTTATGGACTACTTGTTGGGTAGCAGTAGTGAAGTGGCTTCCTTAATCAACAGTCTTGACAAAAATTGTGCGTTTATGTCTTGCAGTAGTGATTATCTCTCTCTATGTGAAGAATTGAACAAGTTTTATGAGAATCCTTACCACAAGCATAAGGCAATCTTGAAGCATGAGTACTTGAACACCCCTGGAGTATAGCTTCTTTCACTGCTGCAATTTTGCTCCTTGTCCTCACTCTAATTCAGACGGTCTCTTCGCTTCTTGAGATAACTAAAAAGAAGGTCTAAAGTTTTTGCACTGCACATTTCTCTTCACAATCCCATTTGAATAATACTTTGCTATCACTTTAGCACATTTTATATGAACAGATTGTTCCTTTGCTTCTGGCGTTAATTTCAATATATTTTGTATCCAATTAGACTTAGTTGGCCCACATATTTACAAGTTTTGTACTGTTGATATCCTATTTCATCAGTTTAATTACTTCTTTCCCTTGTTAGTATTTCTCATGTCACCAGACTTGTTTTGATTTTCTTAATATTGATCTTAGTTAATTATGCTAATGTTCTCATCCCGACCGCTATAATTTTTCTTTTGTTCCTTGGCCCACTAATAATACATAGACCGATCAGTTTGAACTGATATGAAGAATTAGAATGCTTAACTTGTACAGCTCAATACAATTTGTATATAACTTATTACACTACCATGTAAACTGAATTATTCAGTAAATCTTATGGGGTGTCTAACTAGGCATCTAAAGTCTAATACGAGTCCAAACAAGCTTAAGATTCTCTTTATGGCATAAAGGGCCCAATTCCTTGAAGCCCATTAAAAAGTGGGAGATTCAAGAGGTTACGTTGGAGTAAACATTTGGGCATCGATTTGCTTCATCAAGGGCATATAACGTTAGTATGCATGTTCAAGATGCAACTGAGGCCTTAACCATACATATTCTAACCCATATGCATACTTTTACAACCTATAAAACCTTGAGCACGTGGCAAAGTATGAAAATCCATGAAGCTTTTTTATTTTTTTTGCAAAACACAAATACTCTTCTACCGGAGGTAATGATATTCAAGGCACCACCGGACATCAAATGTAGGTGTATCTTCCAATGAGCATAATAACAAAATATTACAAAAGATTAGTTCCTTTAACTAGATTTAACTTCCATTAGTTGAAAATCCTTGAAATTGGTGTAAAATAAGTATGGTAGAGGTTTTATGGCATGTGTGCAACAAACCCATAAGAAAAGTCCAGTAGTTATCTTGAATAAAGTGTGAACTTGTATATTAACCAATTCAATGATCCGTTTGATTTTTGTAACATTGCAAATAATCTTATTTAAAGTATCAGGCTTCTTTCTTTTTCGCCTTTATTTCATCCCAATAAGTTGTTTTTTCATAATGTGTTGATATCTATGTTAAAACAACAAAATATTTAGGCTAGTGCCAAAGTTATTGCTGACTTCTTCTAATCATGTATCCTGTTTTAAGGGGCCATACATTTTAGGAAGTTTAAATAAACATTGTTATAGAATCTTTCAAGTCAAACAGAAAATAGATAAACAAACAAACAAACATTGGGATAATCCAAACTTCAACGGATATGCCAATTGCTTTTAGAGTTGGGTGCCAAAAAAAAAAAGTTGGAATACGTGTTTAAAATATTTTAGGGAAAATTGGTAGAAAATCCCCCATTGGAGAATTTATTATTCGTAAGGACCTTGACCATTTTGGAATCTTGAGGTCCTTGATGGGTAATAAGTTATTTGTGAAAAAGACACAATTGCCCTTTAGCTTATAAAATACAAAGATCACTTGAAAAGAACACACGATTGCTTCAGGCTGAGCTACTGGACTCCTCCTTTGCATCCATTAGCAATGTTGGCTTCAGTTGGGGCTCTGGTCCATCGTCACTGGGTAGGGAGGTAAGTATTTTGAGCTCCTGTTGGTTTTCCAATATGAATGGAGATCATTGTGAGCTTTTATTGTGTAGCTAGGTTTGTTCATTTTGTTTTGAACTCCTTTTGCTTAGTTTTGTTACATTTGGCATATAATTTTCTTTCCTCTATTTATGATCTTCTTTGCTCTGTTTATGATCTTCTGATAAAGAGAAAACTTGTATGGTTTTATAAGAATGAATTTTAAGAAAGAGTAAGCAGAGGGTTATGGTTAACTATGTTATATATTGATTGATTTACTTGTAAGCTTCAAGTTATTTGAGAACTACGAAGCCCTATTCTTGTTCTTGAAACCAAAATACAAGGAATTAACATATTCAATTCAAACTTCCCCTAATCGTGAAGGAATGACAGTACATCTTCTCTTTGAGAGCTCTTCTTGAAAGCATTTTTTTTATAATCTCTATTATACTATTGCAGGGTTAACTAATACACATGACAAGCCCAAGTTGAATGAGTTGCAATACAATGATTATCAGGATGAGACCTTTTTATGGTCGCCAACCACAAGCCATCGTCCTGGGAGACCACACACAAGTAGACGTGAGTCCATTGTAATTTATCGCACATGCCATTTAAAGGGATGGGAATCTAGAGTATAGTTTCAATGATGTCCACAGGTAGTAATTCGCCATCAGGGATAGATCCCAAGCACCGTGTACAATAAGATCACTAACTTTCCCTCCTGTCACTATACTTTCTTGATCATTTCCAGGTCACTCAAGGGGAGTAGCATCCGGCACCCAGTTATCGCCCCATATGCGGATAGATTCTCCTATCCCCACATCCCATAGCAGGTCTCTTTTCAAGAAATTTTTTTCCCTTAATTATGCTTGACCAGCACCATGAAGCTTTGTAGCCTTTCTTAGCATCCATAAATTCATCCTGGGGAAAATAAACACTCTTGAAGACTCTAGCCCATAGCTCACCAGGCTTAGTAATTAATCCCTATGCAGTCTTTGCTAACAAGGCATCATTAAGGATAGTAAAATCTTTGAATCCCATGCCACCATCGGACTTTGATTCTGTAAGAGTTTCCCAAGCCTTCCAATGTGTTTTACCTCCTTCCGCATTCCCATCCCACCAGTAATTTGAAACTATATTGTTAAGTTCCTTGCAAGTTCTAACAGGGAATTTAAAACAGAGCATTGGATATACTGGTATGGCATTCACAATAGACTTAATCATGACTTTGCGACCTGCATAGGATAGTGTAGACTTGCTCCACCCTTGAACTTTAGCTCTTACTCGCTCCCTGATGAAAGCCAAGGCTTGATGTTTTGTTTTTCCCTATATACTTGGTATGCCCAAATATTTTCCTGGATCTTCATTCTCTTGTATACCCAATATCTGTCCGACTGCTCTCTTGACTTCTAGAGGGGTGTTTGCAGAAAAGAATAAGCTTGACTTATTTAGGTTTGCCGCCTGGCCTGACGCAACGCAATAGGTATTGAGGAGCTTAGTTAGGGTTCTACAATTTTGGCTACTGGCATTCATGAAAAACAAGGCATCATTCGTAAAGAAGCTGTGAGAAAGTTCTAGACAAGAGTTACTCAATTTTATGCCTTTAAGCTCCCCCATTTATTGCATGCTCTGTATCATACTAGATAAAACCTCAGCCACTAGGATGAAGAGGTATGGTGATAGTGGGTCTCCTTGGCGCAGTCCTCTTTCTGGTACAATTGATCCAACCTTTTTGCCTGAAACAGAAAGATTCAAAAGCACATATTCTACACATTTCATGATAAGCTTGACCTACTCTTTACAGAAACCAAATTTTAAAAGAGCTAATTCCAAGAAGTCCCATTCAAACCTATCGTAAACTTTGCTCATGTCCATTTTTAAAGCAAATTCAAATTTAGGGCCTATTTTCTTCCTATGTAAGTAGTGGTAGATTTCATAAGCAATAATTATATTATCTTGGATAAGACAACCTGGAATAAAGGCACTTTGGTTGTGAGAGATACACTTATCAAGCAAAGGTCTCATTCATAGGGCTATGATTTTAGAGATAATTTCACATGAAAAATTACATAGTCCTAACGGTCTAAAATGAGAGACATGCTCAGGTTTGTCAATTTTAGGGATCAAGGTAATATTGGTATCATTGATATCATGCAGGTTAGAATTACCATGAAAAAATTCCATTACCATTGAGCAGACATTTTCTCCAATTTCCGGCCAGGCCGGATGGTAGAATTTACTTGAGAACCTATCAGGGCCTGGTGCTTTGGTGCCACCTAAGCTAAAAGCTGTTGCTCTTATTTCTTCCCTTGTTACTGGTAGCATCAATTGTACGTTTATCTCAGTCATGATTTTAGGTTGCACATATTTTAGCACCTCCTCCACTGGCCTATGTCTTGAAGATTGAAACAGGCTTTCATAAAAAGCAAAGATATTAGCTGATAAGTCATCTTGCTCAGTGAGCCAGCAGCCCTCATCATTTTTTATACGAAGAATACTATTTTGCTGCCATCTGCTAATGGTTGAAAGATGGAAGAATTTAGAATTCCTATCCCCCGCTTTAAGCCATTCAATTCTTGAGCATTGTCAACAATATTCCTCCTCCTGGTCTAGGGCCCTCTCATCTCAATTTGGGCTGAGAAGTCACGAGTTTTCTGTTTTGTTGCTTCAGTCAGATCACCTTGCATGTATTCAGCCAGTTGTATTCTTAGGTTTGCAATAGTCTTTTTATTGTTCGGAAATTCCTTCTTGCTCTACCTAATTAACTTATCCCTGCATGCATCCAAATAGGTTAGGAAAATATGAGTGCAAGACATTTCACTTACATTGGAGTACTACCATCCCTTATGAATCGTGTGAGAGTAATGGGGGTGAGACATCTAATAAGCTTCAAATTTGAAATCACGAGGTTTACGTTGCCTCTTGTAGTAGCAGTTGACCAGTAATAGATGATGATATGAACCCATAGGGTCTATATGGAAAACCTCAAGATGGGGCAAATCCTCTCTAAGCTGAGCATTCCCCAAGGCACGGTCAATTTGTTCTCTGATGGTGTCATGTCCCTCTCTATTATTACACCATGTATATCTATAACCATTAAAGCCCAGGTCCATGAGCTCGCAGTCATAAATAAGATTATGAAAATTGATAATCTTTCTCATAGCTCTTTGCTTCCCCCTTACTCTTCTCAGATAAGGAAGCGATGTCATTAAAATCTCCAATGCAAAGCCATGCTTGAGTGATAGTGCTACCAATCTGTCTCAGCTCATTCCAACACAACAGCCTCTCTCTTTCCTTGGGTGGGCCATAAATGAAAGTTACATATCTGGTAGCTTCCATAGCTGATGTGAGGATGTTGGTATGTATGATATTGGGGGAGGAGAAGATAATATTAATTACTACTTCATCAATTCACCAGCGTGCAAGACCACCACTCCTTCCTATCGGATCAATTATCCATTCTTCAGTAAACTTGCATTTTTCCTAATCTTCCTTACAGTTTTGCCTTTCTGTTTTGTTTCCATCAAGAAAACAATTTGGGGTTTGTTTTAGAGGCATTCCTCCTTTAAATTCTTAACTTTTAAGGGAACCCCAAGCCCTTGACAATTCCAAGCTAAAAGATTCATTGTGCACCGGTGCTTGGTTCCATCCAACCACCGACGTTCTTAGATAGAGAAGAAGAGTCACCATTACCATTACCTCCATTAAAGACGAACCAACTTTGAGGAATATCAATCTCATAGTCAATCGATTCACTATTAGTCAAGACTTGCTTGGTGCTTGGCCTCTTGTTTCTAACATGCTGCTTCAGTGCTCGAAATGATCTCTTTTCGTCTCTTTTAGATCTTCTTGAAAAGTGATCGTGGCTCCTCCTCGAAGACTAGATGCTTTTTATGTGTTGGTTCTGCGAGCTCAGTCTCCTCAGGCAAAGGTCATTTAATATGGATACCTTTGAGTCCAAAAGTTACCGCAAACATGGGTGATAATCCATTGAAAGGGACTAGAGCTTGGGCCATGTCTTTAAATCCACATGGGGCTTCTACGCTATATTCCTGAGGAATGTTAGTGTCTAAGGCTTTCGAGCCTAATTCCATATCTAGGATTATTCTTGTGCTAGTCTGGGCCTTCCCCTCTTGGGCCCTATTCTTATTGGCATATCCTAACTTAATAATGCTTTTTCCTTCTTTATAGCTGTACTACTTTTGGTTGAGCTCCCATCACGTTGATAGCCAACATGGGCATGAAATAACATAGTAGTTTTGAATTTTTTTGTACATTTTTTAAAGAAAAATAATTTTAAAATTCTACAGTTTTGATTTATTGATTTTGAAAAATTACAAAATAATTTTTTGGGGGAAAAGTTACAAATAATTTAAAACCACATCATTCCATGCCTATAACCTTGTATATATACTAATTTTTTATATGAATTTATAGTTAAATGATAATCTTTTAAAATTAAAACATATAGTCAAGTGTGATTGAAATATTTGACGTAATGGATGTTGGGAATTTGACTTAAACATGATCTATATTAAAATCACTTCTCTCCCCTCTTCTCCATTGAACCAAACACACCATTAATATTTCTAATATTTTACCTCTCATATGAGTTTCTTAATATATATATATATATAGGAAGTGATTTAATTCTTTTTCCACCTGTCTATAAGGTGTATAGGAAGAGATTTAATGCATGATGCAAAAAAGAACATTGATTATAAAATTTTTAATGACTAATGTAATTAAGTTGGATTTATGGAATGTCATACTCAATTGAGAGAGAGTGACGCTTCTCCATTTTGCTTTCTCGCAAAATTAAGAGAGATGTGAACGCATGTACAGTGTAATGGGTCATAAATTCCATCATCATCACAATTTGCTGGGAGTAGGAAATATGTGTACGTCTCATGAAAGATTCCAAAAGGTGTGGACACAAATGAAGCCTTGACTAAGTCAAAATCAATATAAGCAACAATTCTTCTGATCTTATTTGTCATACTCACATATTAGATTAAAAGAAATTGACACATCAGATTAGTTAGATTCAGCATTATGAATAGGAATGTTAACATAGGTAAGGTTGCCTATGGCCAAGGCATATTGTCACCCCTACTTACGAACCAACTCAAGTTGGCATGAGTAGTGGAGACTCGCATCCCATAAATAAATTGTGATTGGTGATTCAAATCCAAACTGTTGTGTGAAGTAAATATAGTTGAGAATGACATTACCCTTTATCTTTTGTATCTTGAGGAAGATTAGTTCTTATTGCTAGCAAATTAAAGATAATCCTATATAGATTCACAAAAAATGAACATTGCTAAATGAAACAAGTTCATCCGTCTACCAAATCAACGATATAATCATTAGCCACTTACGTTTCAAATAATCAAAGATGAGACTTCCAAACGAGCCTAACTTTTCTTCCCTAACTTCCAATATATTTTAATAATGGACAAACATGACAAATATCTCATTTGAGGCTTTTGTTTTGATTTCCTATTAAGTAGGAAAACGCTTTGATTTAGGTGAATATAGAAAGAAATGAAGATAAAGAGATGGATCATACTTATGTAGAACCTAAATTGTTTAGTAGTATTAGCGAGGCCAGAATCAAAGCCCAACAGAAGCCCAAAGTTCTACAAACCTAAAGACCAACATCCATTTACCTGTAGGTAAACTATAGCAGATATTTCTTTGTAAAGGTAAGCCCAAGAGAATACTCTATAATCGTTTGTAAAGTCTATATCTACAATTAACTAACAATGGTGAAATATAAGCATGAATATATAGATTTACGTAAAGCTATCATCTCTATCATTCAATACTTTGACATGGCAGCAAACCGATCCCTCGAAAACCCCTACCTCATACTCTAATTACACACGGTCTTCTTCTCCATCACTTACATGCCCTTCTAATGTCTCTCACTATATCTCATTCAAGCTTAGTCAAGATAATTATCTTATATGGAAGGCCCAAATGCTTCTTTGTCCATGTGACAAATGATTCTTTAGTAATATTGATGGTTCCAGTCCTCCAACACCTCCAAAACTCTCTAATGGCACCCCAAATCCAGATTATATAAAGTGGTTTGTACAAGACCAAATGATTCTCTCATTGCTTATTTCTTCTCCATCTGAGAAACTCATTGGTATGGCATGAAGCATAAAACATCTAGGGCTATATGGCATATTCTTGAAATGAGATTCTCTCAACAATCTCAAGCAAGATATCTTCAACAACTCACTCATCTCAAGAAAGAAGGAGAATCCATTTTTGACTACTACCAATGTGCCACTTTTCTAGCTAACTCACTAGCAACATAGAAGATCTTTATTTTACTATTTATCTTCTTCGTGGATTAGGTCATGCTTTCAACTCTAATGTAACCTCTCTTACTACGATGAGAGGCATTCCCACTACTGAAGAGATTTTGAGCCACCTTCTCACCTATGAAGTGAGACAAACTCAGAATCATGGAACCCAGGTAAGTCAAATCATTGCTAATATTGGCACTGGATCCGATGTTCTCCTTCAAACTCCTAATCGTGGTGGTGGTGGACATGATTATCAATGTGGACTAGGAGGATGCCCATACTTTGGGTATCGTGGTAGAAGATTTAGAGGTGGTGGTTGATCATTTTTCAGCAACAGAGGTGAAGATCAGTCTTCCTCTTAGAGCTCATCTGACCCACATTAAACATGTTAATTGTCCTCTGCTAGGTCATATTTTTGTTATTTGTCCTCACTGTTTTGATCCCACATTTCATCCACCTACACCCTTTTTCCTCACACATTGCTTAACTTCATTTCAACCATCTAGCAACTACTCTTCTCTCCCTTCTCCTATGGATGACACTTTGGTACCCAAACACAGGCGCTACCAATCATATGGCAATTGATTTTTCAAAACATAACGTTCAATTTGACCCATACACAAGCCATGACTTTGTTATAATTGGTGACTATGCTCGTCTCTCCATTTAACATTATAGTTTTGGATAACTCACTACCTCTAATGGCAACTACCTCCTCACTCAACTTCTTCATGTTTCTAATATCCCAAAAATTCTACAGTTTTGATTTATTGATTTTGAAAAATTATAATAATTTAAAACATTGCCTACAGGCGGCTGCAAAGAAGGACAATATATATGAGAGAGGAGAGTTGGGCTGTTATTATGGTATCAGAGTCGAGGACAACTCTTTCCATTGATGGGGAGAGTGTCACATCAAGAGCTGCTAGGGATCTAATACTTTGAGGGATCTCAGAGTGGGTGAAGGGGGAAGGGAGATGTAGTAAACAAGGTGCATTCAAGTCCCACATCAGTTAGGCTTGTTTAAATTAAAGACCATATATGTAGTCAAGGCATGACCTTTAATATCAGAGGCATTTTTTGGATGACTATGGGATTCCAAGAGGATAAAATCCTATACCTATAGGCGACTAAACAGGGACAATACTTCAGGATGACACATTAGGGGCTACCACTTGTGTGGTATGTGTGGGGAGAGTGATTGACAAATTTGCCCTCCCACACTTTCCTTTTTGCATTTTGGTCCTTTCTTTCTTTTTTTTTTGTTTTTTTAAATAAATCCAGAAATGCAATAATAATATTTTTATTCTAATAAGTAACTTTCTCTCCAAAAGTTTACCCTTAACATGTAACATAATTATTATGATAAATTTTGGGCAATTTTCTTATTCTTCTCAAATTTGCTTAAAATAAAATAATTTCCTAAAATAGCTTTTAGCTCAACAATTTATTTATAATAATCCAACAATTTTGTAATTGGCTTTCCAAAGCCTCAAACACATTGCATATCACATTGGTCAAATTTTGGGATGTTACACTATATTCATTAACTTAACTAACATCTTTGATCTAACGAAATTAGCTAAATAGATTATACATTAAGGGTCAGAGAGAGTATTGTTTTTTTTGCATAGTTTTCCATTGCCTTGTATCAAAATTAATAAAGCACAAAACATGTGTGTATCTTGTCATTTTCATTCCATCTAAAATGAAACAAAATAACTTCTTATAATAAAATCATATTTTAATTAAAATACCAACTGATTTTTTTCTTTTACATGTATTCAGTCATTCATATAAAGAGTGCCTCAAGAGAAATTAATTGTATAGAGGCACACATTTTATTTTATTTTTTTCACGCCAATTCTCACTTCTCTCTCATATCTATCTATAATATTCTACATGTGAATATATATATATATTGTGTATAAATATAGGATATTCACCCCCCTCCAACCTTACTAGGACATAAGAGGGTGTTCAATAATCTCGAAATACTCTAAGAAACAAAGATTTTATGTACTTCGTATAAAATCACTTAAAATAAATTAATTCAATAAAACCATTTAAAATAAATTGCTTCAAATATTCATAGATGACATGTTTCATTTTAATTAGAACGCAGAGGCCTCTGCCTTTTAATTGTTGGGAGTACAGTTAAGTTTACTTATAAAGTATATTAGCAGAGGAAACACAGCTTGCCACAAAGTCATCAATGTTCTTATCAGTACTTCCACCTTTATCACAAGCTTTCACAGCAAGATTCTTCCATTTCATTGCATTCTTCTTCATCTCTTTCCCTCTTTCCCTCTTCATCACTTCCAATATACATTTCTTCACTGCCTCTCTTCTTACAATTCCTTTGTTATCAGCTTCAGCTTTAAGTCCTATCTTCCACACGTCCTTTATGAACTTTGCATTTGTTGGTTGGTCTGTCCACTGAGGAACTCCCACCAATGGAACCCCTAAGCTCACAGCTTCCACTGTTGAGTTCCATCCACAGTGTGTTACAAAGCAGCCCACGGCTTCTTGTTCCAACACCTGTAGTTGAGGACACCATGTGACCACCAAGCCCTTATTATCATTCTGTGAAATGTCCAAAAAGCCCTTGGGAAGCTTAGGTTTCTCAGATTCTCTTACCACCCATAAGAAGTAG